>CALYCR020000588.1:0-13189 GCA_944470395.2 Schistosoma turkestanicum
GCAGATACATTTTCTAATTATAAGATGGAAAATAAATCATGATATTGAGCACCAGTGATTAATAACTTCTAACAACAGTGCATAATTTTCCGATGTATAACTACTTTCCTGCAGTACAAAACATGTTTTTTTGAGTGTACACCTGTCAATATATGGGTAACAGAAAAGGAAATTATTGTAGAAATAAGTATAAAATTCTTAATTATTCGATATTTTTATTGATCATGATTTTGTGTATCTAACATTACATACAATTTGATAGAAAAGGGAGTTATTGATTTTATCCAATCCTAATATTTCAACCGCGATAATGTGGGCATTCAGCGCAATATCAGATAATAACAACAATGACTGTACCTATGAAACATCGTGCATGTAAGTAATTGATGTTGAATGAAAATTCACAATCTCAACCAACAGATTCAACTCGAGCCAATGGAGTGATCCAAGTGTCATATCTAGTTTTGTTTTAATGTAAGTTTTTAAAGTTAAAAGATTGATTTTATTACTTTTCACACACTTATTGTGGATAAACTTCGGAAGAGACCTATAATTTGTGATTATCGATACAATACGCAATCGTACAACGAAGTCAGACAGCAAAGTATGAACTGTTTGCGATTTTATCAATGACTGATAAATAACTATGATGAAAATTGTTTACTAAGCACTCTTATTGCTAAATCGTTTGATTGTCTTTCCACTATATCCATATAAACATGTCTCTCATCCGAACTGCTGACCATTTTTTACATATGGACAGAACACATATTGAATCCTAGAATGCCCAATGTACGCTTGTATTTATTTTATTGTACATTTTATTTTCACAAAACAGAGGTGTCGCTTTTTTATTGGCCCTCATCCTAATACTCATCAAGGAATTACATACTGCGTCTGCAAGGAACACAATCATCATGAGTACAACCGTACGTTGATCATGATTTCAAATGATGTTGATGATTTTATTCAATTTCCAATGAGGTTTCGTAATTATTATTCAAACTGAAACTACTTCAGCATTCATTTTCTTGAGCAGCACATTGAAATGAGTATCTCTGAAAAATAAATGAATCAAAGCGATTTAAGAATGATGAATAACTGTGAATTTGAAGATAGACAAATTCAACTACAATTGGAGCGCAGAGATTGAGCTTGCAATATGGAATTCTGGATAAACAGATAAAAAACGTTGTTGGAATTTTTAAAAGCACTCTATTTATGATAATTTCAATGCACCAAAGCACTGAAAGTTTGTCTAAATCTCTATTATTTTTGTTTGCTTCTATTTACACGTGCGTTTTCTTTATGTTTTAGACATCATTAGATGCTCAGAGTAGAAATAGTTTTCAGCTGATAAGATCACGTTGTGCTCTTGTTGCTATTTAAAATCTTCACAAGACATTCGTCACACGAATTCTGTGATGTTGAATTCGCATATGTAATGAACATGTAGATTAACTGAAAGAACATCGTTGAATATCAAAACGGTACATCTGTATGTGTAACATCCAGCATACATTTCATTGTATGAACAATAAACTTATGATTAATAACGATTTTTTACCAGTTAGTTCTGACTTTATTTTCTTATTGTCAACGGCAACAGTGATGCACTGTCCATTATATTACATATTCTTGTTCGATTTTCAGTTGCTTATGATGATAATCGGTGTGGCATTACTGAATTTATGTCCCGATTGGTATGAACCGATCATTGCGGCTATCGTGCCATTCGTAGTACTTATCCTAGGTTTTCTGTTTGGTGAAAGAATGAAAGCTTCAGCAGCAAAATGGAGAATATTATTATTTTCATGTTGCTGTCTATTAGTCTTAATTGGAATCATCTGCATCATTCTCAGCATCATCTGCAGTATATGGAGTAAGCGTGAAGTAAGTTGTCCTGAAGTGTTAAATTCAACGTTTCAAAATTATTTACTTATTTGATTTATTGGCCTCATTTATGAATGTAACTTAACTGATTCAATAAAAACAACTGATTCAGTAAAAATATGAGTGAATGAATACGGTTTTTTTATTGAAAGTCAAATACTTACAATGAGATTTAAATTAAACACTTTCTTCCTGTTTATTTTAGAATGCATCTACTCTTTTGTCAGTCAATATTTGTTGCAATAAAATATTTAAAGTAAGTCTCTGATGAACGATGTGAATATATATATATATATATATATGTAAATATATATATATATATATACATATATATATAATAATAAACGGTGATAGGTGGAGTAGTCAGTCACATTCTTAGTATGTTCTCGTACACCAGGTTGAGTGCGTGTACCGAAGGCAATCTTTCAGCAATAACTTCAACGTATCGGAAGTGACTTCTGATTTGATATTGTCGATTAAAATGAATGACACCTGATAACCAGCTATTATGAAATATAAATATTAATTAGAATAAACACATGCTTCATTTGTCTTTATGCGTGAATACTCAAAACGAATTATTATTTTTATCATTTTCATTTAGTTGAATGTACGAAACCTTGGCGAGAAATATTTACAGTTTTATATGCACACAACAATATTTTTAGATTTGTGATCTACAACAGTCGCGACTGAAGCAACTATTTCTTTAAATGATCGAAGACAGGCATTCATGTTCTATATGCTCTGTAGCTTTTCTATCATCAATTCAATCAAATTTAAAGATACTTGTCAGCATATCATTGCCTAGTGATCTATTGATTGACGCTTGCGCTTAATGACGAATGTTCTGGGTTCGAATATTGCGAGAAGCAGGGTTGGCGGAAGCGCATTGCTGAGTAGTCCCATACCAGGACGAAATGCCGTTCAGCGCTTACAGGTTTTTAATGGTGGTGTGACAATCGCTGATGAATGATTTCAAATGTATAAAAACACTAATCTCTAGGGCTCAAATTGAAAATAATAACTTATTTTTTTCGAATGCAAATCGTAAAGTGATTTTGATAGAACAGTGAGAAGACGTAATTGATCTGAATAATGTGATGTATTTGCGCTATACATTTCGAACAATCTGGTCACACATATTTACTTGTCAAGGCATTTTATATGAAGATGAATAAAACGTCAATTGAATAAAAGTTCAAATAGACATAGGGTGATAATTGTAAATAAAGGAGAGAGAAAATTAACGTAATATGAAAAGAATAAGAAGGGGTAGGAAAATTGTCACATTACCCTAGGCTTAAAGATTACCAAGGTAAATTCAAGGTTATGACAAATTGTTTCTGCACACATAAAGGGGGTTTAAATTTTCTAATAGCCAAGGCCTCCATAAACCTCAAAATTCGTCCTTCAACATTTCTATACAATGTTTTGAAGGCTGTCTTGATGTCAATCTTATGCCCTGTCTCAATTATGTGTTTGGCGATCGATGAACATGCTTTTCTATTTCCAACGTTAATCGGCTCATCTGACGTTAACTGATTTTGAAGCCACTTAGGTACATGTTCCACAACCCTTGATTGCAAAGTCCGATTACTCCTCCCTATGTATGTGTGTCCACACAAACATGTAAATTGATAAATACAATGGGATGTGATGTAATCATTAGAACAACGTTTAGGTATATGCGAAATCATGGACTTGGTCTTTTCAATGATAATCAGTTTAGCAGCGTTGTATGTTTTCTCTATGGCTGCTTTTAGTCTGTGTCTTATTATTAGACCATTTGCTTCACCTCTAAATGGTAAAGTGATATAAACCTTTTTCTTTTCAGCAGAATCAAACACTTGCTTTTGTCTTAACTGATCTCTACACCTATTGATAAACTTTAGCGGATAGCCATTTGAAATCAATGCTTCAGTTAAGAATTTTGCATCGTCGTCAAATGTATCCGTGGTGCAAATCCTTTGTGCCCTATTGAAGAGGCATTTTACTAAACCTCGCTTGCGTTGCAGTGGACAAAAACTGTTGAAATTTAGGTACTGTCCAGTCCACGTCGGCTTTCTATAAACAGTACGCTTTATAGTTCCATTCTCTCCTCGGCTCAACAGTATGTCTAAAAAAGGCAATCGATCATTATCTTCTGGTTCATGAGTCAGTACTATGTCCTTCTGGAGGCTATTAAAGTTTTCCAGTAACTGAAAGACGTTGAGTTCTTTATCACATATAATTAAAGTATCGTCCATATATCTCCTGTAGAGAGTAAGCTTATTTATGTGCTCATTCCACAAATTCTCAGCATATGCCATGTAAACATCGGCTAAGAGAGGTCCCAAAGGACTACCCATAGCAACGCCATCAACTTGCTGGAAATGTTCATCATCAAACGTGAAATGAACTTTCTCAGTACATAATAAAATTAATTCTCTTAGTAGACTTGACTGAATGGGAAAAAGGGGGAAATTACTTAATATATAGTCACAAAGAAAGTTAACAGTTTTCATTAGGGGAACATTGGTAAAAAGAGAGTTTACATCAAAAGAATGCATAGACTTTTCTTTAATATTAATGTCATCAAGAACACCTATCAGTTCAAATGTATCTTTCAGGGAAATTTTACACAATTTATTACGAATTGGGCTAAGTAATTTAGCTAACCATTTGGCTAGCTTATGCGTAGGTGAGCCACACATAGACAATATGGGTCTCAGTGGAGTGTTCGGTTTATGAATTTTGGGTAATCCATATAAGTTCGGTAGTACAGATCCGGTGGCTTTTAACATATTAAATTCATCTTTATTGATAACCTTCATGTTAAGTAGCTTTATTAGATTGGAGTTAACTCGCGATTCTAATTTTCTAACCTCATTATTAGATGAAACATTAGCCAAAAACTTTCTTTCATCACTAAGGATGGATAACATTTTCTTCTTGTAATCACATTTATTCATTACCACTACTCCAGATCCTTTGTCAGGTTTGAGAATTACAATATCTGATCTTTTACGGAGGTCCCTTAAGGCAACGAAATGTTTTGATGTTAAAATATTCCTGTGTCTTATTTTGGCACCATGAAATTGGTGAGCGATATCAACCAATTTCGCCTTCAACCAGTTTTGATTATCTTGAGTGGTTGGGACAAGAGGGTTCAATTGAGTAAAGAGATTTTCAAACTGGGCGTCAATCGAGAAGTTAGAAGTTTCGGCATGAGGTATGGAAAAGTTAAATCCGAGAGATAGAGCTTCTTTTTCATATACAGAAAGTTCAACGGATGATAAATTTGTTACATACTTATCCGGGTTAAACTGTAAAGAATTTCCGCGATTATCAATAATGAGGGACTTGTCCAACTTTTGCCTCGTAGTATATTTCGTTTTAGAGACCACCGAACTGCAAAAGTTCATAAATTTAATATGACATACGATAGAAACATTCGATAATACACATGATGCACGTGTTTGAAGTTCAATTAGCTTACATATCATTTCATTACATTTTTCCACATGAGATTTCGTGAGACGAAGGAGATTAGAGATATTCTGAATTAATTTATTAGATCGTAGGAATTTATAAAATTGTCTCGGAAACATATGTGTAGTAAGGCACGATTTGTAAAAGTCCAGCTTTACCTTTTCAGAAGCGATTTTGCATTTAACAGTAGCAAGTTCATCTAACCGTTTAATGCAAGATGGAGGGAGTCTTCTTTTTAGAAATTTAAAACAATTAGTCCCTTTTATAAATTTTGATAGAACAGTGAGAAGACGTAATTGATCTGAAAAATGTGATGTATTTGCGCTATACATTTCGAACAATCTGGTCACACATATTTACTTGTCAAGGCATTTTATATGAAGATGAATAAAAGGTCAATTGAATAAAAGTTCAAATAGACATAGGGTGATAATTGTAAATAAAGGAGAGAGAAAATTAACGTAATATGAAAAGAATAAGAAGGGGTAGGAAAATTGTCACATTACCCTAGGCTTAAAGATTACCAAGGTAAATTCAAGGTTATGACAAATTGTTTCTGCACACATGTACCTAAGTGGCTTCAAAATCAGTTAACGTCAGATGAGCCGATTAACGTTGGAAATAGAAAAGCATGTTCATCGATCGCCAAACACATAATTGAGACAGGGCATAAGATTGACATCAAGACAGCCTTCAAAACATTGTATAGAAATGTTGAAGGACGAATTTTGAGGTTTATGGAGGCCTTGGCTATTAGAAAATTTAAACCCCCTTTATGTGTGCAGAAACAATTTGTCATAACCTTGAATTTACCTTGGTAATCTTTAAGCCTAGGGTAATGTGACAATTTTCCTACCCCTTCTTATTCTTTTCATATTACGTTAATTTTCTCTGCTTTATTTACAATTATCACCCTATGTCTATTTGAACTTTTATTAAATTGACATTTATTCATCTTCATATAAAATGCCTTGACAAGTAAACATGTGTGACCAGATTGTTCGAAATGCATAGCGAAAATACATCACATTATTCAGATCAATTACGTCTTCTCACAGTTTTATCAAAATTTATAAAAGGGACTAATTGTTTTAAAGTGATTTGTTTTGAAATATTTACGTGTTTTGTATTCAAGATTATGATCTGAGTTTTGTCTGCTCTTTTTTGGTCCGTGGCACTGTATATTGTAAGTTTCTGGGGAACGAATAAATTTCGAAATATATGTAAAAATTATTTTATATGACGCTTTCTATATATATCATCAATTCTGATATCATATGTCACTGTTTTGTCTAATAATAATTATTCGCGATAGATTTTTGGGTGGAACAACAGTAGTTCAAACATGTGAGCGAGATGTTGATTGGTGAATATTTAAGGATGTCTTTGTTCAAGTTTCATGAAGCTGGATGTCGTCTGAGATTATTTGAATGATGAAATATTCTCACCAGGCGGTGAATCGTTATTTGAACCATTTGAATCATGCCAACGTGTTAGACATTTACTACCACCTTCGTTGTAGCAAGTAAATTTAAACTGTTTATTGTGATTACTATTTTGAAACTACAAAGGATTGTTTCTACAATTACAGGTGATCGCATTGACAACATACTATTTGATGAAATACATTAAACTGGAAGATTACTCTATATTTTATTTGATTTTCATATATTCGTTTGAATATATAATATTTGTGATTCTTTCAAAATTACACGTCAATTATTTCTTTCATTGTTGTCAGCAAAGAGCACTTACCAGTTTATTCAAATAAAGACAATGAATAATATTTTTTTTGCTTTTCATAAATAAGTTTTACAGATGTAAACGTTTTCTTGATTGTTTATGTAGAATATTTCAAACATCGTCCCGAACTTTTATGTGATTGACTTGTAACTTATTTTCTCCCAATTCCCATTGCAAATATTTTTTCCAGATGACAATAATAATGGAATCTGTTTTCTACTTCATTCTTCTGTTTATTGATCCAAATTGTCAAAATCCAAACACTTGTTTTTTCAACTATCAAAATTAAATTGACACAGGAAATTGTTTTTTTAAGACATCGGGATCGCTGCCTTTATTCTTGATCATTCGATTACTTCGTACATGTCAAGCAGTTGGTAAATCGAAGAAGAAGGAGGAGAAGGAGAATATTTCTGTATATATTGTTTTTTTAAGACATGGTGCAAAATATTCAAAGATTTTTCTGTATAAATACCAATGTTGTCAAACACTGTTCAAACCTCTTTGAAGATATATCTTGTTGAGACTGATAAACAAAGTCACGTTCATGGAGCGTCGAAGAATGATTGAACGAAAATTAGGCATTACATAATCTCGAGAGCTTGATTTTTCGAAGATGTTGCAATTTCTGTTGAGCAAAAATCTATGGATTACAGAAAAAAACGTTAATAACATGTAGTGCCTAGAGGCAATTTTTCCGGAGAAAAAGATTCCTCAAAAATGCACATGAAGAAGTTTACCTCGAAATCTCTAGTTCTGCACGTTATCGTTCAGGCTGTAAACACTGAACTAATAAAAACAACTTATTCGTCTAACTAACTAAAACTTTTCGCAGCTAACAACTGTTGCGTTTTGTTTGCAACAATCTTAGATTGAATGGATGGCAGTTATTCTAGTCTGACTTTCTATTGAGAATTCCGAAAATTTCACTGCGATGCTAGTTATTGGTTTTTTTAATTATAACAGTGAAGCTCTCTTAGTCTCACTGGAATCATCAACCGAAAACTTCAGCTTTCACGACTGTTTATCATTCTTAGCTTAACAAACGTTTGTATTTGTAGACTGTCTAGTGGTCACTGTAAATTAAATCATGAAGGGTTCATGTTCAACTCTCAACTCGGCACAAAAATTTCTAAACCTAACAATACAATATTTATTGTATGGAAATTAATCTCACTTGCATAATATCCCTTTGTATATATATATATATATATAAATGGTTCAAAGTGATATGAGTATTCATAATTCTTAGGTAATTGAAAAAGTCAATATGAAAAAATACATACAACAGAACATCGACTACATTGACAAAATGAAAGCATATAACATTACAAGCACTACTTCGAAATCAAAGTGTAGCGAAACGTGAGAGACGGAAGAAAACGTTGAACCCTTAATCGAACGTATAGATAGCGATTGTTTTGTATAGGCGAGTGAGATGCGAGTCAGCATAGCTGGCAGCCTTTTCTTTTTAGGCAGTAACAAACATATTTGTGATCTTGTTCACCATCAAAAACATCAAGTTAATAACAATTTATGTAATGAATCATTATTTTAATAATATCCATTGTTACCGCACACAAAAATCAAGGCACAGATAACACATGAGAAGAAATAAATACAACTGCATTGAACTTTTGTTCATTTCATCTTTCATATGGAGCATGCTGTATAAAAATACCATGTGAATAAAAATTAATTTTTGGTTGCCTACACTATAGCTTGAGCCGCCCCCGATCATTCTGCAAATCACCGTGTCCGTAGCATGCTTTTCTAGTTCGGTTCCACTGTCGGCCATTCTTCTAAATTCTGTCTCCATTTTTCGACGTATTGCGTGTTCGATTTTCCAAATGAGATCTTGTTATGTTGCGTAGTTGATTTTTTTTGCTGAATGTGTGTCTTATACATCAACAGTGCATGTTCCTGACTTCTCCTGTAAGCTTTCGTTTTCAATAATTACAGGTTCTTTGAAAATATTTTGACGAATCCCAGCATATCTTTTATTGTTCAAAGGAACTCTTGCACATTTCATTCCAAACAATAGTGTGATAAATTTGTGGCTGATTCTTTTGGTATGGTTTAAATTACAAGGCTCAAAATCATTCAAAGTCAGTATGAATATATGAAGAAGTTAAAAATGATGTGCGATTGTAGTTTAATTTCATTTGTCAAAACGCGAAAACGAAAATAATGAATATATGCATGATACCCTGTTTAAATTTGTTATGTTATGACAGTAGGTAACACAATTGTGGTTTGTTTTTGTTCGGTTTCTGCCATTTTGTAATCCCGCAATTAAATATCTTTTCAGTTCCACTTCAAGACCACGTTTCAATACATTACAAGTAATAACTGTAAATGTATTTTTACAGTGGCCGAAACAATGGGTTCCAATAGAAGCACTCCTGTACGCTTTTCCCAGTCCCGGGTCTCAACCAATTCAAAAAAGAAAAAATTCTAGGAGAAAGCGTCTGTATTAGTTAAAAAATGGAAATACAAAGCATTACCTGGAAATAGTGCTTCTTCCAGGGTTCAGTTACTCCACAGAGTATCAGACACAGTAACAAATAAGTGACGCTAAGTCCAGCGGCCACTGCATCATTCCAAATATGTGGCGGTAGCCATATTGTATCAAATTTAAACAACATATGTACAGTTCAGAAGCAAACACAAAAACTTCAATATAAGTACAAAATATAGAAAGAATAACAATACACAATGATAAAATCTCAAATTGGAATCAAATAAAATACCAAAAATGTCAACAGAAAAAGTCCGTCATGTCATAGCAAAAATATGTAAACATGGAGGGATTTTCCAAAAAACAAAACATTCAAAAAGGATTCTACAATAACCCTTCATTTAAAGTCTTTAGTTTTGCCTAGTCTTAACAAGGTTACAATTTTAATACTATGGCTTGCATGTTGCTCTACCTGACGACCGAAATAAAGTTTTAGAGTCAAAACCCAGATTCTACGGTCCTTATTAATTTCGGAATTTCATTGCGCAATCTTGCCTTAGAAAAAATAACTGAACACATCAACAAATAATAAACGAAACGAATCGAAAAAATTTAGTCTCTTGCGCGAAAACCTAACCTCAGGAAAAGTGATTCAACAATATGGACTGTTGTATAATATTGTGAACGTATTTATTCTAAGCACTGAAAATGTCTGGTGTTAGTTTATTTGCCCACAGTTTGGCGCGTAGGTGAGTGCCTGAAATTTATTGTGCGTCACGTAGTTCCACTTTTTCGAAACCGAAAGACGAAAAATCTTATTAAATTTAAAATGTCGTGGATGAGGGGTGATTTTCACTTATTCATCATAACGAAACGACTATCTAGAGATTTCTTTTTTTGCTGATGGACTATTTATAATTGAATTCCAAAGTAAACCGTCAAAACAACTATCAACTAATACATTTGTTTAGACTGATCAATATACTGAGAGCTAATTACTATAATACTAGTTCTATCCTCTCCAAATGACCTAATTCATTGTTTCACTGTGAAGCACACAAGTTGCATTGGTTACATATAGAAAAAGTTTAGGAGGGCAATCACAGAATAAGATACGAAATGGAAGAGTACATATTTTTTTATAAATTGGTAATCACAAAGAATATCATTTAAATGCCAAAAGTAACCTGTAATAAGTGAAAAATGTCAAACGCTTCAAATTTCTTCGTCCCTTCAATAACCATCTACCAGTTGCTTGTTAGTGTTCATTATCTAATTCAAATTAAATAAACGTGAGAAATCAGAGATAGGAAAAATCTTGTCGATGAACTTATAGGTGAATATGATAAAACTATGATCAATAGTTATGTAACAGCGAATAGTAATTCAGTGTAAACTATAAATGTTATTCGAAGGATTCATTTTTTGTAAAAGAAGCGAAATTACAGCTACATTCTCTGATAAGTTGTCATCAATGTAGAAACTATCATTGCTTTGAATATCTACGTTATCACACAGCATGTTAGCTCGGTGTGATAGTAGGAAAACATCACCTGCAGATACCCTAATATTACAACTATCTTGCGCTAACCGATCCTTACTTGGATTTTACACTATTTCTTTGTTTCATGACGACTGCCGGTAACTAACTTGGGCTAATATTAGTTCATGCAAATTCAATTTTAGTAGGTCATCAGCCACACTGGAATCAATGGAATTTGATCAGTTAAAAAGCATGAACAGTATATATTTTGTTACGTTTAAATAATCAATATAATGACCTTAATCGTACAATAAGTTTAATATCACCGTTTTTGCTCTTATCTAATCCAAATCACTATTTTGCACCAGGAAATACTAAGACCTATTCAATACTATAGCTCCTTGTGTATAAGGTTTAAGCCTCTTTGTTCAAAGTCATTGAAGTATATGCCACCCCCTTGATAGATATTACAGTTGTTTTTATGAATATGTCGATCACATCAGCATCACTTCAGTATAACAAACGAGGTATTTTAATTTTTCAGACTATATACCCATGTCGGTAGCTTTGTTCAAAATAGTATTGAGATTGGGGTTTTCTTAGTTCAACATTTGTTCAACCTAAACTATTTTCAATAAAATCGCAGTGAAGCATATGCACAGAAGTCCTTCAATCCTGTGCAGTGCGGCATATATTGTACCGAGTGATACTGTGGTCACTTAACTCCGAAATTTCAAAAACACTTACACATTAGTATTGTTTATCATTTAATTGTCTTTGAAGTGAGTTTAATGGAATTATCAAGTATCATGTTTATTTTCTGAATGGAATCAAAACTTTCTAAATAAAGGTGGCTTTGACAATTCTATGATCTGCTTCTTGCCTATTATGTGAGTTCAATGGAAACTGTCTCCCGCAACTATTTTCAGACTAACTTAATTATTATAGTGGTAATAGTTCTCAAGTTCTCCCTTCAAGGAAGTCACTCTCAACCTAGACCTGGGGTCTCACATACTGTAGGATTTAATTCTCAAAACCGAACGGTTTTTTTACTTTGTCAACTTCACTACTTATCGGGACATGAATATATGTAAAAAGGACGTTAGACTTTAATAATCTCGATCTTTACAAACTATGCGATAAGGGAAGATGAAGTAGTAAAATACTAAAAATAATTTAGTAATGTAAATCTGTGATTGAGAATAACATCTTGGTTTTCAGGCTGGTGTCTGAATTAAAGTTTGAATTTATTTTCAGAATATTCTCTGACCTCTTCTGAAACTAAGAAGTGCATTCACAAACTGTAAAAAAACTGTATAGTTGTTAATGCATTGATTCCTTTATATTTTTAGAAGTGAAAATTGAGTAACTATGAGTAACTATGTAATAGTCTTCACGCTGACCTTGTAAAAGGTCAGTTACAAGTCGGATGAAATACTCAAGGTGTAAGATGGTATTTGCTGGTGTGTGCGCGATTTCAAAAGAATACCATAATCCTGCGAAGTAAAATTGCCGCTGTTATGGAGAGTCGTATTCAAGATAACAATAAAGTGAACGGAATGTGTGCGCACACGAATACGAATTAAAATGCATTTCAGCAATACAATCATTGTAAAAATTGGTTTCCATGATGAATCTTTGTGAAAGGCTGACTTTTATTTCCTAGTTTTTATTGAAAAAAAATTGTAATGTTTAACAGAATGATCACAACCATACACTTGTCTATTCAACATATTCTAAGCAGAATTCACTACAATCCTCTGAAAACATTTACATTTTGACCAATTCTTTTTGTTTTTAAATCAGTCGTTATTACATATAGGAACATTTCTCTGTCTTCTTGTTCTTATCCTGTAACTGAAATCTTCAAAACATCACACACAAACAAATGTTGCTCATAGTGCTTCTTTCAACAAGATGCAAACTTGAGCAAGTCATCATTTTAATATCTGTGTATTTGTTTTCTATCATTTCAAAGTGATTATGCTAGTGAACAGATAAAAACAGTTCTCTTCGCCTTTACATTAGACAAAACATTATCTGATTCCAGAGAAACGACTTCGATTTTTCCGCCGTTCATTGTTTGACTGACATTTTGTCAGTGTTGCGTCGCATTTCGGTGTGATATACGGATG
>CALYCR020000589.1:0-13203 GCA_944470395.2 Schistosoma turkestanicum
TACATACAATGTTTGTTGAATCTGTTCGAAATTGTGTGCAATTGTTAGTTCGTTAGAAAAATGATGTGATTGATAATGAATGATGTGAGAACAAGTTGTTTTTTTATTTAGATATGAGAACACTTGGAAACATAACACATAATGTCAATGAACAAAAGTTATGATGTGTTGATCATGTGTAGATGAATATGAATATATGTAGATATCTTGTACTGTATATGTAGTTATTCCATTCGGATAGTGATAATCACAATCTCATCATCAAGAGGAATCATCATCACATTTTATAGACTATATTCTATTGAAAGTAATGTGAATAATCTGTATGTGTATATAAATATATAATCGTTTTATACAGTGTTCACATTCACATCAGTGATTAATACATCATCGCCTGAATCTGCCGTAGTCATCTCTGATTTCACTGCTGTATCCGTGGCCACTGGAGGTAATTCAAGTACATTTATTTTTGATTCCATAGATGAATGTGTAGATGATTGTTGTTGAATTAAATCAGACGTGAATGGTGTTGTTGTTGTCGAAGATGATGAACCGAAATCAGCATTGTTTAAATTATGACAAATATTTTAAAGATTCAATAGCCGTTGGACTTGAACTTGATCGACTACATGATTGTTTCAGATCAACTAAATCTGATTGTAACATTTCATCATCTTCATCTGAAGAAAATAAAAGAAACATGAAAAATACTATGATAAATAACGAACTAATGTATTGTTATATAAATAAGACAAATTTGGCAATGATGTGATAGTTATTTGTTGTTAGCATTATTCAATCAGTCAGCTGCAATGTAGAACTCGGTATGTATGTACATTCTTAGTTCAAATTGGTATATCCTATTAGTGTAGAGCGATGAAATTGTCCAACTGAATCCAAGTATCAGTGGAAATATAAAAAAATAAGGATTGAAAAAATATATACAAATCAGTGAAATCAACTTTCTTTTAAAAGTGATGCCGAATTCAGAAGTCGAGTATTTAGAGGAACATAAAGAACGAATACACTAGTGCTATCCCAAACGATTTTGAGCCATGTCATTCAGAACATTTAGCCAGTAGTTATGACATAGATTGGACTGAAGCATGACCGCGTTGTTGCATGCTGATTGGCTCTTTCGTATCCAATCAGCAGCGCCAGTCGATACTGGGGAAGCATTTCAGAATCTTCTCATGTAAGAAAACTATCACTATACTAACGTGTTTTTCGTTTGGATCGTCTGACTTCCTTCTAACCTTGTTATTGGAATATAATATATTTCCTGTACAACCGTGTTCTGATGTGGGAGAACGTCTCGAGTGAATTGGTGTCCCAGAATACTAAGCATTAGGAATAACTCGATTGTAATAAAGAGAGAATTATAACACATAGCTTGTTCCAATTTTCAATGACTTTATAGACTTGTGCCATGTTTTGCTTAGGCCACGCTCTTAGCTTTCTTCCGACCTACCCCCATACATCAGACAAGACTGTTCATTGAGGTAAGCGGCGGTTTGAGAAGAAAACTCAGACAAATTGTGACAAGATAATAATCAATCAGGTCATGTTTAGTTTTAATAGCGCATATTCAGCCGAAAATGCGCCCCATACAAATTTAGAGATAACACTGTGAAGAAAAAAAGAATGGAAGCACTGTAAGACTAAAAAAATGATAATTGATAATAGAATGCTATATTCAGTCCAAAATATGGCAAAGAGAAACTTTTTAAATTACTGTAGCTTATGTTACATTTTATGACAAATTCTCAAAGGTATATCTCAAATCACTAGAGTCACATTTACACCGGATGTCGTCACGGGCCAACAGATATTAATCTTATGCAGCTAGTTTTCACACTACAATACCAGATTGTAAACTGACCACCTCTTAACTCCGCCTGTAGACCCTTTGGGGTTACTGCCGATCCCGAACCCGGATAAAAGAGGAGAGTTGGGCATGGGGTTGTCGAACCCATCTGGCAAAAAACGCTAACAAGGAAAAATAATTCAAACCACTTAAACTCTGCTGTGGGAGTTAGAAGGTATTCATTTAGAAGAGTCATTACGTCTCATGATGAAAGCCGAGTTCCTTCGGAAATCACGAGGCCGGTGCCGCTTCAGACAACCAGAGCCCTTCCACGGTGTGGGCAGCCGGGAAGTAACATTCGCCCTCATGCCCATAAAAGCACACGAGACCAATGTGGTATGGCAATTTGAACTGATGTACGTACGTACGAAGTTCTATGTTGTTGTTGACTGACTGACAGACCAACTCTTGGTTTTTCCACATAATCCCAGATTCGGTAAATAATGCACAGCGGTGTGGAAGCAAATGGAATGACCTTCATCATAATGAAGGCGCAAAAGTGACTCAGATTGATAATAAACAATTCTAGCTCTCATTATATGTAGATTGATCCTATTTTTCAAGCCACCATCACCACATCTGGCATAACTATTAGAAACAAAATGGTTCAGCGTAAAAAAGGTGAGGATAAAGTAGCATGTAAAAAAAAGAACGCCTAAACATACCAACTAGTAATGAAGAATGAATCTCAGGACGTCTTGTTGTTGTTAGGAAAGAATTGTGTATAACATTATCACTACAAACATGTTGATTTTGAATGGTATCAGTTTGCAGTAAAGGAGTATGCTCTTCATCAATTTGATAATGTTCATTAGATTGACCGGAGTCTACTGAATGACGTCGAGTACTGACTGATTCATGATTATTACGTCTAAAAAAATTTAGTAGTCTACTTGGTATTTGTCGTAAGAAATCATTGTTACCACTTTCTATAATTTCAGTCTCATCGGATACTGAAGGTGCGCCTGGCAATTCAACTAGCTGATTACATATAGGACAACATCGACGATTACATAATAGCCAGGGATCGATACATTTCATATGAAAAGCTGTAAAGATAAGAGAAAATACGAATTATAATGAGCCAGAGCATGTCGGATTTATTGTGTCTATGTAAAAGGCAACACAAATGCACTCTTATATCCTGTCTGTAGTCCCATGTTAAAAAGTAGATTTTTAAAAAAAACACTACACAACTTCGTACCAACGAATGGAATGTTCTGTCTTTTTTTTTTACTTGAACTGCTTTCATTAATTAGTGTGTACTTTTCGAATTCACTCTTCCAGATGACCTTAAAGTTGAAGGTCAACCTAGTTATCAATCCTTCGCATTGATTTTATACAAATCGAAGAAACGCTTCATACAACTCAAAACAATTTTTATTTTAAAATAGATATATACATCGATACACTGATAGGATGGGAATCTCATGGACCGAGGATCATTAAAGCATCCATAAAAACAAAGAAAGAGGACATTACAATGAACGTCATCCAATGTTATGCACCTACCAATGACTACAATGAAGACGGTAAAGATCAATTCTTCGAGAGACTACAGTCAATCGTCGACAGATGCTTATCAAAGGATTTGATCATTCCGATGAGAGACCTAAATGCTAAGGTTTGAATGGGCAACACTGTAAAATGAAGACATCATGGGACGACATGGACTTGGAAAGAGAAACGAAAATGTTGAGAGATTTGCAAACCTATGTGCCTTCAACAAACTGGTCATCGGTGGCACAGTATTCCCACAAAAACGTATACACAAAGCTACGTGGATTTTACTGGATCACACTACTCACAACCGAATCGACCATATCTGCATCAACAAAAAATTTCAGAAGGACCATTGAGGACGTGAGAACACAAAGAGGAGCTGATATCGCTTTCGATCACCACTTGCTGGTCGCCAAAATGAAACTGAAACTGAAGAAGCACTGGACAACAGGGCAGACAACATCACACAAGTTTAATACGGCCTTTCTTTAGGCTCCTGGAAAGAACAACGAATTCAGGATAGCCCTCACCAATATGTTCCAGGCCTTTCAGGATCTACTCAATGGAGAGGAAACTACTGTAGAGAAAAATTGAAAATGGATCAAGGAGGCAATCACTTTAACAAGTCAGGATGTTCTGGGCCTCAAGAAATACCACCACAAGGATTGTATCTCTGTTGGTACTCTTAGAAGAATTGAAGAAAGAAGAAACAAGAAGGCTGCAATCAACATCAACCACGCAAGAGCAGAGAAAGCCAAGGCACAAGGTGAATACACAGAAGCAAACAAGCAAGTGAAGATGAACATCAAAGCCGACAAACGTAAATATGTGGAAGACCTAGGAATGACGGCAAAAAAGTCTGCAACAGAAGGAAACTCTACATCAAGCATTTGATAGCGTGGACATAAAAACACTGGAAGATTTTTCCACACTATGGCGTGCCGGAGAAGATAGTCGAAATCATACGAAATTCTTATGATGGATTCAACTGCGAAATCGTGCACAGGGGTCAGCTGAGACTCATTTGAGGTAAAGACAGGTGTCAGGCAAGGTTGCTTACTCTCACCCTTTCTCATTCTCCTAATGATAGACTGGATTATGAACACGTCAACATTTGGAGGGACGCACAGTAAACAGTGGATAACCAGGATGCAGCTGGATGATCCAGCACTTATATCGCACACTCAACAAAAAATGCAGGAGAAGACGATCAGTGTAGCAGCAGCAGGTCTCAACATACATAAAGGGAAAAGCTAGATTCTCCGATACAAGACAACATGCGCCAACTAAATCACTCTTGATGGAGATGCCTTGGAAGATGTTCAAACCTTTACATATCTGGGTAGCACCATCGACAATCAAGGTGGATCTGATGCAAATGCAAAGGCGCGGATTGGCAAAGCAAGGGCTGTATTTCTACAATTGGACAACATCTGGAACTCAAAACAACTTTCAACAAACACCAGAATCAGAAATTTTAATACAAATGTCAAGACAGTTCTACTGTATGGGGCGGAAAGTCGGAGAACTACCAAAGCCATCATCCAGAAGATACAAGTACTCATTAACAGTTTTCTACGCAAAATACTTGGGATTCGTTGGCCAGACACCATCAGCAAAAACTTGTTGTGGGAGAGAACAAACCAGATTCCAGTGGAAGAAATCAAGAAGCGGTGGAAGTGGATAGGAAACACAGTGCGGAAAGTACCTGACTGGATCACAAGACAAGCCCTCACATGGAACCCTCCAGGTCAAAGGAAAAGAGGTAGGTCAAGAAACACATTACGCCGAGAAACAGAGAAAGATATGGGAAGAATGAACAAAAATTGGCCAGAACTGGAAAGGGAAGCTCAGGACAGAGTACGTTGGAGAACATTGGGCTGCAGCCTATGCTCCGTTGGGGGTGACAGACATAAGTAAATAAGAAACTTTAATTAACAAATTGAAAAAACTGAACACACAGATCATAATCATTTCTTCTGATCCGAATAATGACCCATAAGGTATAACATTGACTCAAAATATATATAATCGGCCTCATACAAACAAACAACGTGGTTTAGTCTCGAAATGAAACATGAGCATAGGTGCGTGATCAGTCTAGATTTTTTCAGATTATCACCTACTTTTAGATCACACTATTCATTCATTATTTCATTTGCATCCGTAAAAAGATTAAATGGTTTTGCGCAATAAAATGAATACTATTATAGATACGGTAACAATATTGAACATCATACTCCACATTATCATCTAATGCATCAAGTCAAATGACATTGAATTGGATAGATTTGTAATGAATCATTGAATTACTTAACTAATCTAAAGTTACTGTCCAACAGTACAATAACTGGACTGCTACAATTAAAGTTAGAATTAAACAGAAAGAGTTAAGTTATCATCATCATCTGTAAGTTAGAAAAAAAATGATACTTTTTCTCGTCTTCTTCCATTTTCTTGAGTTATGATCAACAGTGATATAATTGACATGGAACATCATTCTAGGGAAATTTTTATTACAAAACTAATACTACTATTGCGTACTAACTATATATATATATATATATATATATATATATATATATATATATATATATATCCTAAATAAGAAATTGATCATTTGATCAACAGATTGGATTTGATCATCATCGATTAAGTAAAAAAACCAATGCTCTATTTAAATGAATTCAGAATGTGATGAATTTCTTTTCTTTGACTGATAATCAAAGCAAACACACGTTGTAAGCACACCTCAAAGGACATAATGTATAACATATAGGAAAAGGCTTGAATGTGTTGGTTATGTTTTCTTTTGAGATGGAAAAAAAAATAATAACTGAGTGATTTTACAGTGCAAAATATGATTTTAAAAAGAAACGATAAAACAAATCAGACAATCAACTCTAAATTATTTCTATTCAACCAATCGATAATTTATGTCTTGCATATATTTAACGAAAAAAAGGCATTACCATGTGTTTTTATTTTTTTTCATTTACGCATACTTGAATAATAATTAATGTAGTACACAGTTATACATCAATCTATCTATCTATCTATCCGTCTATCTATCTACAATAAATCATATGATTAGAACGAGGGAGAGTCGCACCAAAATACACAATTCAATATATTATATATATATATATATATATATATATATATATATATATATATATGCGAATATAATATAAAAGAGAACTTAAAATGGAGTCGATAATCTGTTATATGTATATACATATCTTAACAGATTATCGACTCCATTCTAAGTTCTCTTTTATATTATATTCGCATATATATATATATATATATATATATATATATATATATGTATATATAATATATTGAATTGTGTATTTTGGTGCGACTCTCCCTCGTTCTAATCATATGATTTATTGTAGATAGATAGACGGATAGATAGATAGATAGATTGATGTATAACTGTGTACTACATTAATTATTATTCAAGTATGCGTAAATGAAAAAAAATAAAAACACATGGTAATGCCTTTTTTTCGTTAAATATATGCAAGACATAAATTATCGATTGGTTGAATAGAAATAATTTAGAGTTGATTGTCTGATTTGTTTTATCGTTTCTTTTTAAAATCATATTTTGCACTGTAAAATCACTCAGTTATTATTTTTTTTTCCATCTCAAAAGAAAACATAACCAACACATTCAAGCCTTTTCCTATATGTTATACATTATGTCCTTTGAGGTGTGCTTACAACGTGTGTTTGCTTTGATTATCAGTCAAAGAAAAGAAATTCATCACATTCTGAATTCATTTAAATAGAGCATTGGTTTTTTTACTTAATCGATGATGATCAAATCCAATCTGTTGATCAAATGATCAATTTCTTATTTAGGATATATATATATATATATATATATATATATATATATATATATATATATAGTTAGTACGCAATAGTAGTATTAGTTTTGTAATAAAAATTTCCCTAGAATGATGTTCCATGTCAATTATATCACTGTTGATCATAACTCAAGAAAATGGAAGAAGACGAGAAAAAGTATCTTTTTTTTCTAACTTACAGATGATGATGATAACTTAACTCTTTCTGTTTAATTCTAACTTTAATTGTAGCATTCCAGTTATTGTACTGTTGGACAGTAACTTTAGATTAGTTAAGTAATTCAATGATTCATTACAAATCTATCCAATTCAATGTCATTTGACTTGATGCATTAGATGATAATGTGGAGTATGATGTTCAATATTGTTACCGTATCTATAATAGTATTCATTTTATTGCGCAAAACCATTTAATCTTTTTACGGATGCAAATGAAATAATGAATGAATAGTGTGATCTAAAAGTAGGTGATAATCTGAAAAAATCTAGACTGATCACGCACCTATGCTCATGTTTCATTTCGAGACTAAACCACGTTGTTTGTTTGTATGAGGCCGATTATATATATTTTGAGTCAATGTTATACCTTATGGGTCATTATTCGGATCAGAAGAAATGATTATGATCTGTGTGTTCAGTTTTTTCAATTTGTTAATTAAAGTTTCTTATTTACTTATGTCTGTCACCCCCAACGGAGCATAGGCTGCAGCCCAATGTTCTCCAACGTACTCTGTCCTGGGCTTCCCTTTCCATTTCTGTCCAATTTTTGTTCATTCTTCTCATACCTTTTTCTATTTCTCTGCGTAAACTGTTTCTTGACCTACCTCTTTGCCTTCTACCTCGAGGGGTCCATGTGGGGGCTTGTCTTGTGATCCAGTCAGGTACTTTCCGCACTGTGTTTCCTATCCACTTCCACCGCTTCTGATTTTCTTCCACTGGAATCTGGTTTGTTCTCTCACACAGCAAGTTTTTGCTGATGGTGTCTGGCCAACGAATCCAAGTATTTGCGTAGAAAACTGTTAATGAGTACTTGTATCTTCTGGATGATGGCTTTGGTAGTTCTCCGACTTTCCGCCCCATACAGTAGAACTGTCTTGACATTTGTATTAAAATTTCTGATTCTGGTGTTTGTTGAAAGTTGTTTTGAGTTCCAGATGTTGTCCAATTGTAGAAATACAGCCCTTGCTTTGCCAATCCGCGCCTTTGCATTTGCATCAGATCCACCTTGATTGTCGATGGTGCTACCCAGATATGTAAAGGTTTGAACATCTTCCAAGGCATCTCCATCAGAAGTGATTTAGTTGGCGCATGTTGTCTGTATCGGAGAATCTAGCTTTTCCCTTTATGTATGTTGAGACCTGCTGCTGCTACACTGATCGTCTTCTCCTGCATTTTTTGTTGAGTGTGCGCTATAAGTTCTGGATCATCCAGCTTCATCCTGGTTATCCACTGTTTACTGTGCGTCCCTCCAAATGTTGACGTGTTCATAATCCAGTCTATCATTAGGAGAATGAGAAAGGGTGAGAGTAAGCAACCTTGCCTGACACCTGTCTTTACCTCAAATGAGTCTCAGCTGACCCCTGTGCACGATTTCGCAGTTGAATCCATCATAAGAATTTCGTATGATTTCGACTATCTTCTCAGGCACGCCATAGTGTGGAAAAATCTTCCAGTGTTTTTATGTCCACGCTATCAAATGCTTGATGTAGAGTTTCCTTCTGTTGCAGACTTTTTTGCCGTCATTCCTAGGTCTTCCACATATTTACGTTTGTCGGCTTTGATGTTCATCTTCACTTGCTTGTTTGCTTCTGTGTATTCACCTGTGCCTTGGCTTTCTCTGCTCTTGCGTGGTTGATGTTGATTGCAGCCTTCTTGTTTCTTCTTTCTTCAATTCTACTAAGACTACCAACAAAGACACAATCCTTGTGGTGGTATTTCTTGAGGCCCAGAACATCCTGACTTGTTAAAGTGATTGCCTCCTTGATCCATTTTCAATTTTTCTCTACAGTAGTTTCCTCTCCATTGAGTAGATCCTGAAAGGCCTGGAACATATTGGTGAGGGCTATCCTGAATGCGTTGTTCTTTCCAGGAGCCTAAAGAAAGGCCGTATTAAACTTGTGTGATGTTGTCTGCCCTGTTGTCCAGTGCTTCTTCAGTTTCAGTTTCATTTTGGCGACCAGCAAGTGGTGATCGAAAGCGATATCAGCTCCTCTTTGTGTTCTCACGTCCTCAATGGTCCTTCTGAAATTTTTTGTTGATGCAGATATGGTCGATTCGGTTGTGAGTAGTGTGATCCAGTAAAATCCACGTAGCTTTGTGTATACGTTTTTGTGGGAATACTGTGCCACCGATGACCAGTTTGTTGAAGGCACATATGTTTGCAAATCTCTCAACATTTTCGTTTCTCTTTCCAAGTCCATGTCGTCCCATGATGTCTTCATTTTACAGTGTTGCCCATTCAAACCTTAGCATTTAGGTCTCTCATCGGAATGATCAAATCCTTTGATAAGCATCTGTCGACGATTGACTGTAGTCTCTCGAAGAATTGATCTTTACCGTCTTCATTGTAGTCATTGGTAGGTGCATAACATTGGATGACGTTCATTGTAATGTCCTCTTTCTTTGTTTTTATGGATGCTTTAATGATCCTCGGTCCATGAGATTCCCATCCTATCAGTGTATCGATGTATATATCTATTTTAAAATAAAAATTGTTTTGAGTTGTATGAAGCGTTTCTTCGATTTGTATAAAATCAATGCGAAGGATTGATAACTAGGTTGACCTTCAACTTTAAGGTCATCTGGAAGAGTGAATTCGAAAAGTACACACTAATTAATGAAAGCAGTTCAAGTAAAAAAAAAAGACAGAACATTCCATTCGTTGGTACGAAGTTGTGTAGTGTTTTTTTTAAAAATCTACTTTTTAACATGGGACTACAGACAGGATATAAGAGTGCATTTGTGTTGCCTTTTACATAGACACAATAAATCCGACATGCTCTGGCTCATTATAATTCGTATTTTCTCTTATCTTTACAGCTTTTCATATGAAATGTATCGATCCCTGGCTATTATGTAATCGTCGATGTTGTCCTATATGTAATCAGCTAGTTGAATTGCCAGGCGCACCTTCAGTATCCGATGAGACTGAAATTATAGAAAGTGGTAACAATGATTTCTTACGACAAATACCAAGTAGACTACTAAATTTTTTTAGACGTAATAATCATGAATCAGTCAGTACTCGACGTCATTCAGTAGACTCCGGTCAATCTAATGAACATTATCAAATTGATGAAGAGCATACTCCTTTACTGCAAACTGATACCATTCAAAATCAACATGTTTGTAGTGATAATGTTATACACAATTCTTTCCTAACAACAACAAGACGTCCTGAGATTCATTCTTCATTACTAGTTGGTATGTTTAGGCGTTCTTTTTTTTACATGCTACTTTATCCTCACCTTTTTTACGCTGAACCATTTTGTTTCTAATAGTTATGCCAGATGTGGTGATGGTGGCTTGAAAAATAGGATCAATCTACATATAATGAGAGCTAGAATTGTTTATTATCAATCTGAGTCACTTTTGCGCCTTCATTATGATGAAGGTCATTCCATTTGCTTCCACACCGCTGTGCATTATTTACCGAATCTGGGATTATGTGGAAAAACCAAGAGTTGGTCTGTCAGTCAGTCAACAACAACATAGAACTTCGTACGTACGTACATCAGTTCAAATTGCCATACCACATTGGTCTCGTGTGCTTTTATGGGCATGAGGGCGAATGTTACTTCCCGGCTGCCCACACCGTGGAAGGGCTCTGGTTGTCTGAAGCGGCACCGGCCTCGTGATTTCCGAAGGAACTCGGCTTTCATCATGAGACGTAATGACTCTTCTAAATGAATACCTTCTAACTCCCACAGCAGAGTTTAAGTGGTTTGAATTATTTTTCCTTGTTAGCGTTTTTTGCCAGATGGGTTCGACAACCCCATGCCCAACTCTCCTCTTTTATCCGGGTTCGGGATCGGCAGTAACCCCAAAGGGTCTACAGGCGGAGTTAAGAGGTGGTCAGTTTACAATCTGGTATTGTAGTGTGAAAACTAGCTGCATAAGATTAATATCTGTTGGCCCGTGACGACATCCGGTGTAAATGTGACTCTAGTGATTTGAGATATGCCTTTGAGAATTTGTCATAAAATGTAACATAAGCTACAGTAATTTAAAAAGTTTCTCTTTGCCATATTTTGGACTGAATATAGCATTCTATTATCAATTATCATTTTTTTAGTCTTACAGTGCTTCCATTCTTTTTTTCTTCACAGTGTTATCTCTAAATTTGTATGGGGCGCATTTTCGGCTGAATATGCGCTATTAAAACTAAACATGACCTGATTGATTATTATCTTGTCACAATTTGTCTGAGTTTTCTTCTCAAACCGCCGCTTACCTCAATGAACAGTCTTGTCTGATGTATGGGGGTAGGTCGGAAGAAAGCTAAGAGCGTGGCCTAAGCAAAACATGGCACAAGTCTATAAAGTCATTGAAAATTGGAACAAGCTATGTGTTATAATTCTCTCTTTATTACAATCGAGTTATTCCTAATGCTTAGTATTCTGGGACACCAATTCACTCGAGACGTTCTCCCACATCAGAACACGGTTGTACAGGAAATATATTATATTCCAATAACAAGGTTAGAAGGAAGTCAGACGATCCAAACGAAAAACACGTTAGTATAGTGATAGTTTTCTTACATGAGAAGATTCTGAAATGCTTCCCCAGTATCGACTGGCGCTGCTGATTGGATACGAAAGAGCCAATCAGCATGCAACAACGCGGTCATGCTTCAGTCCAATCTATGTCATAACTACTGGCTAAATGTTCTGAATGACATGGCTCAAAATCGTTTGGGATAGCACTGGTGTATTCGTTCTTTATGTTCCTCTAAATACTCGACTTCTGAATTCGGCATCACTTTTAAAAGAAAGTTGATTTCACTGATTTGTATATATTTTTTCAATCCTTATTTTTTTAATATTTCCACTGATACTTGGATTCAGTTGGACAATTTCATCGCTCTACACTAATAGGATATACCAATTTGAACTAAGAATGTACATACATACCGAGTTCTACATTGCAGCTGACTGATTGAATAATGCTAACAACAAATAACTATCACATCATTGCCAAATTTGTCTTATTTATATAACAATACATTAGTCGTTATTTATCATAGTATTTTTCATGTTTCTTTTATTTTCTTCAGATGAAGATGATGAAATGTTACAATCAGATTTAGTTGATCTGAAACAATCATGTGGTCGATCAAGTTCAAGTCCACCGGCTATTGAATCTTTAAATATTTGTCATAATTTAAACAATGCTGATTTCGGTTCATCCTCTTCGACAACAACAACACCATTCACGTCTGATTTAATTCAACAACAATCATCTACACATTCATCTATGGAATCAAAAATAAATGTACTTGAATTACCTCCAGTGGCCACGGATACAGCAGTGAAATCAGAGATGACTACGGCAGATTCAGGCGATGATGTATTAATCACTGATGTGAATGTGAACACTGTATAAAACGATTATATATTTATATACACATACAGATTATTCACATTACTTTCAATAGAATATAGTCTATAAAATGTGATGATGATTCCTCTTGATGATGAGATTGTGATTATCACTATCCGAATGGAATAACTACATTTACAGTACAAGATATCTACATATATTCATATTCATCTACACATGATCAACACATCATAACTTTTGTTCATTGACATTATGTGTTTATATTTCCAAGTGTTCTCATATCTAAATAAAAAAACAACTTGTTCTCACATCATTCATTATCAATCACATCATTTTTCTAACGAACTAACAATTGCACACAATTTCGAACAGATTCAACAAACATTGTAT
>CALYCR020000590.1:0-13200 GCA_944470395.2 Schistosoma turkestanicum
TGGAATTGTTGGGCTTGGCTGGGCCGGCAGGTGACTCTTTGGCTCATTCGTAGGCCGTGAGTGTTACTAGCTGGTTGTAGTAGATCTGTGCGGTGTGTCGGAGATGGCGGCTTCACATGCGTGCTTAGACCTGCGGACATTGTTGACTCTGGTCGGTTTGTTACCGGCTTCGGCTGGTCGGCTGATGGCTTGATTTTGTTGCGTTGGCAGTTGCATGTATGAACGGCTTGGGCCCATAGTCTGTGGTGTAGTGGTAGACGATTCAAAAATGCAAATTTATAAAACACTTAGTTCAACTTGGCAAATGAACTCCAACGTCTTGAGGGTATTGATTGACATATAAAGGTATATTTTGTTAACGGATTGAATTCTCTGTATCATTCAATGTAATTGTTTCTATTTAGGGAAAGTATTCTAAACCAATCACCTAATTTATTTTTTACTAGCATCAAAGTGGACCTATACACCAACGAAGGGTAACAGGTGTTGATAAGTAAGTAGGGATTAAAGCTCAGGTACTAATAATAACAGCTATCAATTAATATTTCGAAGGCTTTATCGGTTATTCATCGTTGTCAGTCAGTCAACGTAGAACTTCGTACGTACGTAAGTACATCAGTTCATGTCGCCATACCACATCAGCTCAGAGATGTAATTGTCAATTCAAATCCAATAGAGTAGTAGAGGTAGTAAAGGTATTAGAAGTAATCGGAGAGGTTAGGATTAGAAGATATTATTCAAGAAGTATGATTCAGTGAGAAAAGTTTAGAAAGACAAAACTAGAGGTGTTGAAGAATATAGAAGATTAGGATTAGAGAGAACATAAAGAATAAATGCACTGGCGCCATTGCGAACGATTTTGAGCCATGTCATTCAAGGTCTCTAACCATCGATAGTCTACACCTAGACCACGTTTTTTTTAAGACAGAGTTGTTTTAATGGTTTTACTACGTTGAATTTAACCTAGTTACTGTTATGATGTGCAGTGCTTCAAAAATCTAAACGTGATATGTACTAACATCACCAATCAACAACTTGGGTAGAAAGACAAGAGTGGCAGCGGAAGTCTCGGTGCCCACCGAGTCAAATATATATATATATATATATATATATATATATACTCATTCAGATATATATGCACCTCTATCCGTTAGAAAATGAATTTATTTCTCGACAAATCATAGATATTTATTCTTTAGAACACTTTTAATTGCCAACAAATAACCTTTACCGTTCGATCACTTCTTATGATTGGCTTCCTTTTTAAGAAATTCATTAGACTTTATATAAACCTGAAAAAATTGAGCATTATTGATCAACAACAACAAAAAAAAACAGTTTAAAGTGAAGACCCTTAAATCTTTAGTTCAATTGTCAAAGTAGTCTTAAGAAACACAATACTGAAAATTGAACAACTCATATGAAACATACAGTAACTTATAAGCTAGTTCGTTTTAGAAATAGCTTTTCGCAGCTTTGAAGGATGCTTTAATGAATCTCGATTCATGAGATTCCCGTCCTATCAGAGCCTTTCGTGCACGTTTGGAGAGCATCAGTGCAACTCCTTGTGTATGTGAAGCATTTTCCTGTTCATGACCAGAGTATAACAGCAGTTCCCCTGAAGCTAGTCTCAGTTGTCCTACCTGTGTCCAATGCGTTTCACTGATGCCGAGCACCTCGAGGTTGTATCTTTTCATTTCTGCCACAACTTGAAATAGACGAACGTTCCATGTACCTAAAAGAATGGTTACTCTGGTTGTGTGCGAAGTGGCATCGACCCCGTGACTTCCGAGGGAACTCGGCTTTCATCACGTGACGTCATAATTCTTCTTCGAACTCCCAGGGCAGAGTTAAAATGGTTTGAATTATTTTTTCTGGTTAGCGTTTTTTTGGCAAGTTAGTTTTTGACGGGATGGGGTCGCAAACCTCATGCCCAACCCCTCCTCTTTTATCCGAGCATGGGACCGGCATTAGCCCCAAAGGGACTACAAGCGGAGTTTTCGAATTGAATAATCTTTTGCTTACATGTCTGTTTAGTTAATCACGCAGTTATAAAAAGCTCAAAAAACAGTTTTATCTTGCATTAGATAACCGGAAGAAATTTGGATATGTTGTCAGTCAGTCAGTCAACTAGTCAGTTTACAACGTAGAACTTCGTACGTATGTACATACGTACGTACATCAATTCAGGTTGTCATACCACATTAACGCAGAGTTGCCACACCATGTCAAGGTAACAGTTACGGTCACGGAAATATAACACAATTGTTAATATTGAAAAAAACGAACTAGTAAACACTGAATCAATCAACTAATCAATCAATCGACCTACCTTCATGAGATGGAATCGGTGGAAAGAATTGTCTTGGCATTTGGCCAATAAAAGGTCCAGCATGACGTAGACTAAATGAATCTTCAATTGACTAAAACAAACAGTAAACAAAAGACAAAATTCTAATTAATTGACAATTTTCATCACTAAAAATTAAGAATTTATTTTGATAACATGGGTAGTTGTTAAATAGTCAAACCATAGTACTCATCGCAGTAACAATATATGTACATATTGTTACGATATTCATCCAATATCCTAAAGAGAATTATTGGTCAATTCTTATTGGTTAATTCTTACTGGTCAATTTTATGGTCGTCCTAATAGATATCAATGTCACGTGCTCCAATGTTGTTTCTTATTGGTCGTCTTAACTGTCAATGTCACAGACTTCGATGCTGTTTCCTATTCGACCAAAATGTATAAATACGCATGATCTGTAACGTTTTGTGACCAGGACCAGGACCCGGTCCCGGATCCCTAGTTCGGGATCCTGATTCTCTTCTGGACTCGGACCTCGTACTTTCTGGATGTTTGTAGAATACAGGTTCTACTTCATATCAAGTCTTCTTATTTTCACTCAATATGGGGGTTGGGATAATCGGATTAGAGTAGCATGTCGTGTCACCGGATCCTCGATCTTCGCCCTCGTTTTCCGACTAGGTAAACTCGTAATAGTTCAGGCACATCAAAATGACGTGTTCACGTGCAAGCGTAACAAATATATACATATATATATATATCAGTCAGTTACCTAAAAAGTAGAACTTCGTACGTACATCGACATAGAACTTATTACACACGTAAGTATATTAGTTCAAGTTGTTTTACTACATCAGTACATACAGAGATCGAGTTGTCGATTTAAATCTCATGGCTGTAGAACTATTAGCAGAAGTGGAGAAGATTAGTGGTCGAAGATATGAGCCAAGATGTGCAGTTCAGTGAAATAAACTTGGAAAGAGAAAAATAAAGGTGATGAGGAGTTCAAAAGATTAGAATTTCATTGAACACAACGAGTAGATTGTACCAGATGTATGGCAAACGATTTTGAGTCACATTATTCAAGGTGTCGAACCATCGGTTACTTTCGTCTCACGGACCTCAACCTAGTGTAGTAGTAAGTCTACACTTACACCAACGTGAGGCTCAGTCTAGTTGTCAGTGACTTTACACAACATTTGTGACATACTTTCATTTGACCACCCAACCTCATAACTCATCGACCTATGCTTAACAACGTATTTTCCATTCAACAACAGAGTCTCCGAACAAACAACAATGGCATCACCAATGCAGAGACTAGAAGCTTCCATTTTACCAGTGATCAAGCCAAAATTGTGGGTTCGCTATGTAGACGACACATTCGTCATCAGCAAAAGGAACGAGCTGGAGAACATCTACAATCACATCAACAACGTCTTCGATGACATCAAATTCACGATGGAAATGTAATCAAACAACAGCCTATCATTCCTAGATGTATTAATCACCAGAACTAACGCAGGAAAACTGGAAGCCAACCCACACAGACGTAATTCTCAACTACGATAGTAACAACCCAAAATCCCACAAAATCAATTGCATACAAACTTTGTTCAAGAGAGCGAAGACACACTGCAGCATATATGAAGCACTAAAAAACGAGGAAAAACACCTGATGATTATCTTCCAAAAGAACGGCTATCCACGCAACTTCATCAAAAAACATCAACCGAAACCATCATCAGAAGCGAAATCAAGCACAGGAACAAATAAACGGATCATCCTACTATACATAAAAGACATATCGGAGCATACAGCAAGACTACTGAAACCATTTGGAATAGGTGTAGCACACAAACCAACAGAATCACTTCAATCAATCCTATGTTGTAGACCAGAGGAAAAAATGACAAATGAAGAAAAACCAAATATCATCTATAAAATAAATTGCTCAAACTGTGAGAAGAAACACTACATAGGACAAAGTGGACGGCCTCTCCAGCTTCGTTTACGTGAACATCAATTAGCAGTCAAACACCACGTCAACGCTTCGCCCATATTATAATACACACCGACAATCATGGACACACATTTGATTGGAACAATGTGGAAACACTGGGTAGGAGGAGGACAGAGAACACTAGAGAATTTTTAGAAGCTTGGCACTCTCAGGTCAATTAGCAATCAACAAACACATCAACATTGAACCAATTTATCAACCAATCAGGAAAATCATAGGTGACATAAGATCAAGAAACAGATCAAAACAAAGGTGCAAGCAACGACAGTTTTAAGATCAACACCAACCAATCAAGATCGAAGTTAACAGAACAAGCTACAGGTCAAACAAGTGGAGAAATTCGAATGCTTCACTTCTTCTATCTGAAGTTTATGCTGATGATGTTGTTCAAAGGGCTCCACAACCAAAACCACCAGCTCAGAGAACCAAACACCACCAGCACAATCATCCACCTGAGCTAAAAGTTTTCTCCACCATCTCATAACCATAATAAGAATAAAAATTATAATTCACAATTGAATTATTTTAAAACAGAAATAATATTAATAATGATAGAAAGCTTACTAAATTCTTTTCTAATTGTAAACAACAAATTAAAATATTACCGAATTCACGAAAATTTTGAAATACATTTGTACGTAAATCGGTATATTTATAAATTTGTTGTAATTGAGTGTACAGAGCTGTGAAAACAGCATCTGATTCAATTTTCTCCGTTGGAATCAACAAAGATTGTGGCATTAAACGTACTAAACGACATACATAATCACGTAATGTTTGATTTAACTAGAAAAAAAATATTATTGAAAGAATAATAAACATGAACAAGAGAAAAAAATAAGGCAAGTTTATAAAAAAAGGAAAAACAAAGAAGGAGGAGGAACTAAACGTTATCTCAGTAAGGAAAAAAAGTCAGTCAGTCAGTTGCAACGAATGACCAAAGAATATTAGGACAAAAAAAAGCAGTATAAATATATATGTGCAATTAAATTTAAGTCAGTAAATATCTGGACTAACACAATAGTTACTTTACCGGAGAGAAGAGAATATCAGATCGGAATACAACATGGAGTGATATCAAAGTGTTTTGAAGACTAAACGATCTGGTTGCGTGTACAAATAGAAATCTAAAGATTAAGGTGTAAAAATTATATGTCTTTTTCTAAATCTACTAACGGTCCACTTGGTTTTGAAATCCAACAGTAGTAATGTCTAAGGATTTTGCGCAACTTCATCCATTCTCTTCCAGTAAGTACTGGCTAAACTTGACAGGGTTGAACTAAATCTAATGGTCTCTCTTCACTGGAACTTCGAAAACCTCACGAAGCTAGTCACTAGTGATCATATTTTCATTGATTTTGCATTAGGCGATTATGGGCGATGGTAGTTTTATCTTATTTGTGTTTCAAATTGGGTTTGAGATAATGTTTAGAATGATGTCATTATATTTATTGCTTATTTGTCTAAGCAGCGTTGTCTTGTCTTTATTGATATATCAGTTTCAGCGGGAGTTTGCATCATGAACTCAATCTCTGATATTTCAGGGACATATAACCCTCAACTGCGCAGGAACAGCCGAGAATAAGCGGAGAGTCTGTTCTACCTCCCGAAATTCTTTCATATGGCTACATGTATGTAGTCACTGTCAGAGAAGTTCTACTCACTGATTTGTTATGATAAGGTGATAATAAGTGAACATTTAACGCTTAAACTGGGTTGCTGGGTACAGAGAAACCGCCAAAGAGTTTTGGAAAATCTTGATTCCAAACCAATGGTATATATACATCCGCTCCACGATCCTGAGGGAAAATGCGGCATATGAAACAAACTTTATCTGCAGGCTCCCATTGAACTGCATCACCTGACACTATACCATTGCCTTATGCGTTTTGATCTGCAGGTCAAACGCTTGAGAAGTGACTCACCTGATTAAAGCACTTGCTGTCGTTTCAGCAAACAGTCAGTATTCCAGCCCACATATAAATTCAAGGTGCCCCTTTGTATCAATTTTTTTATGTGTTTAAATAAATAATAATAGTTAGACATTACACCGTTGAGTGCCAGCTCAATGATCCAGAGGCATTGGCATTGGCGTGCAAGACCTCAAGTCCTGCGTTCGACTCCTGCAAGTAGCACGAGTCGTGGATACCCACTGCCACTGATGAGTCCCATACACAGTAGGACGAAATGGTAATCTAACAAGGATTGGTCAGTTGATGATTTCAATATGTCATAGCAACGACAGAAAAAAATAATAATCAATACCCCTGGGATAGAGAAGGCATTATTATTAAAACAAATTAAACTTACCAATGATTGAGCAACTTTCATAACCTCTTCCATAATCACATATAAACCTCGATAACCTAACAGACGACAAATAGCGGCAAAATGTGGTGCACCAACAAAACCACGATAAAGTTTAAATATAGTCTCGTAGCATGTATTCAGTGAACGACTGCCCCAAATGTATTGCGCCTCTACTGTTGGCGGTTTCTCACGTTCTAATACTTCAGTTAATGTGAAATTTGTCGGTACAAATCTAATGGTAGAATATTTAGTTTTTTTGTACAAATGTAAAATAATGGATTGATTTTAAGGCATGTTGTGTATATCATCAAAAGAAAGTTCATATACTTGGAAAATATTATATATATATATATATATATATATATATATATATATATATATATATATATTCTAAAAAGTCTCTTTGTGGTGCGCGCTACTTATAAGTAGTATATGACGTGAGTGTAAACATAATGTCTGGCAGCAGAGGATGGGGGAAGATCAAGAAAGGAAGAGTTAGAAGAACACAATGGAATTTGTATGAAACGCATGAATAGTGAACTGTCAGACAATGGATTGATGTTTTGCAAATTAAGAACGGTTTACGATATGGTTTTCCTATTTTACCAATTAACTCTGTAATTTGCGATAAATACAATTCGGTTGCCCTCACCTGTGTGTTCTCCTTCACTATATCTTGACTTGATGATTAACCTTGAAATCATGAATGAATCGTTGTTAGACCACCAATTGAAACCGTTTCGGTAAGGAGACTCATCAGTAGTGCATATCCACGATGCCTGCTACTGACAGGATTCGAACCCGGGACCTTTGGACTTGTGCGCGAAAGCTTAAGCTCAGGACCACTAATTCGGCATCCAACGCTGTAACTGTCAAAGTCTGATCAATGTAAATGATTTTGTACAACCTCATCTATTATCTCCGCTAGTTACTGTCTACACGAGAACACGGTTGAAATCCTCATTAGAATTTCGAGAACCTCACGAAACTAGTCACTAGTGAGCCTATATATTTATTATTTATGTGTATTCGATTTGCATTGAACTGGTTTTCGTCGCGCACAATATATTGACGACATGAGTTAAACCTTTCAATTGATTCTGTGCTCATGAAAATAAAGAGCAATTAGAAACCCGGAAGCACTGGACATCCTTTTGATTCCTTGTATAAGATGCATCAATAGTGTGCACTCACGACTCCATAAGAAAGGGGGGATCGAACCCAAGACTTTTAGTACAGGACACGAAAAGTTAACCTGCTGACTAATAATACCGGAATCCAACAGGGGTAATTAATGTCTAACTTCAATGAATTCACAATTTGGCGCAACCTCATCTATTTTTTTCGGTGGGTAACAACTGTCTTACACCCACCAACACAGTTCAACTCCACAAGGCACAGCTTTTTACTACAACTCTAAGAATTCCCTGGAGAAACAGGAGAGCCATTATCCGATAACTTAATGGAAATCACTACAAACGGAGGGTTTTCATCAAAAGACTTATTATTATTACTAATAATGGCTTTAATCAATATGACATGTTTAATACAATATGCAGTTCTTAGCATGGAATATTTTAAAAGATTTTTTATTGCAAGTACGAAAATAGGACAATCGATAATTAACGCATACATATCACAAACGGGTTGGCAATATGGCATTAATAAGGAAACATGTTGAAATATTTTACATTGGTGTTACGCATGCACGTAAACATGTCCATTTGATAAGGCTTGAACTATGACGAGTTTACCTTAGTCGAGAAACGAGAACAAGGAGCGATGATCCGGCGAAACAACATGCTACTCTAATCCGAACGTCCCAAACCTCTCATTGAGTAAAAGAAGAAGACTTGATACGAAGTAGAACATGTATTCTACACAGATCCAGAAAGTACGAGATTCGAGTCCAGAAGAATATAAGGATCTCGGACGAGGGATTCGAGTTCAGGTCCGGGCCATAAAACGTTACAGGTAATGCGTATTTATACGGTTAGCTTGAATAGGAAACAGCATCGAAGTCTATGGCATTGACAGTTAAGACGACCAATAAGAAGCAACATTTGAAGTGACACTGATAGTCGGGACGATCAATGGAAAACCACATTGAAGTACGTAACAATGATAGCTAGGACGACCATAATATTGACCCAGTGGCAAACTGACCAATGGAATTAAACTTCAAGAAATAATTCTCTTAGTGTTAAGTTCGTCACTCGGTACGCTTGAAGCTATTCCGAGTTCACCTTAGTCGATAAATGCGAACAAGACAATGAACCAACGTCCAAGTAGGCTACCTTGATTCCCTAACTGCAAAACAGAAGTCTTGATAAGAGTAGAAAGTATATTTTACAAAGACCCAACAATCACACAATACAATCAAGCACACAACTCTCATTTATTTATCCAACATCATAGAAACATCCTTGGGACAGTCACAAAAATAGCACACTAAAATACACAGCAACCAATCACACAGCCATGGATTTTCCTGGTGGGAAATGAAATATTGAAGGTCAACTGATCAGCCCATGCTCGCAAACGTAAAATCCGAAATAAGGCATTTATGAAGCGCGTTCTAGGGATCCAACATCCCCAACACTTAGGATATTTGATAAATATCCTAATAATTGGTTACTACTCACTCAGTCAGTCAGTCAGATGCAACGTAGAACTTCGTACGTATGTATACCAGTTCATGTTGCCATACCACATCAGCACAGAGACATCTAATTGTCAATTCAGATCCAATAGTAGAAGAGGTAGTAAAGGTGTATTCGAAGTAATCGGAGAGGTTAGGGTGAGAAGATATTCAAGAAATGTGATTCAGTGAGAAAAGTTTAGAAAGTCAAAACTAGAGGGGTTGAAGAATCCAGAAGATTAGGATTTGAGAGAACGCAAAGAACAATTGCACCGGCGCCATTGCAAACGGTTTTGAGCCATGTCGTTCAAGGTCTCTAACCATTGGTGACTTTCGTCTCGCGGACCCCAACCAGATAGCCTACATCTACCAACATGACTTAGTCCACTTGTCAGTGACTTCATGCATTTCTGCCATGTTTTGGTCTGGCCGCCCCTGGCTTTCTTCCAACCTATTCCTACACCACAAAACATAGTTCGTCGAGGCAGTCGGTGGTTAGGCATACGTAACATATGTCCCAACCACCTCAACTGATGAAGTTTCACCACTTCATCGATTGATCTGCAATCCTTACCTAGTACTCGTTTCCTAACGACAGCATTGCTTACTCGGTTGTCCCACGACATACAAGCAATGATTCTAGTAACTTACTAGTTATTGGTTACTACTGCGATTATTATTATTATTATTATTATTATTATTATTACTGTAGGTGTCAATAGCAAAGTTGGACTTGGTAGTTTCAAAATAAATTAAGCACTAAGGTAGAAAGTTATAGTAATAGTAATAATAATAATAATAATAATAATAGGATTTTGATGATTCCCCAATGAGCACCCGTGAACAAGTGACACGACAATTCAGATAAATTACAACGCAACAGCAGATAGTAAGAATAAAAGACTGAACAACAAAAAAAACAGGAAGCAAGCAAACTTTTTAACTTACCGGTTTGTAGCATCATTATAACAGTAATTTTTAACCAGATCATAAATTAATTCCCAAAATATATGAACAGTAATTTTGCCTAATCTTGATGTCACCAAATTATCTGCTTCATTGAATAATTCATCAAAATTATCCAATGCCAAATGTTCACTTAACATTCTATGACATAATCGATTACATTCGATTGACGCTTCTAATTCCTAATATATCAATCAATATACAAAATAGATTAATAGATTAGATAGATAGAGAAAGTATTGGCTCAACATGATAAATAGATACAAATTACAGTGTAGTTGAAACTGGCATTGTAATATAGATAAGAAGATAAATCATCATCAGCAGCGCAACAGCAACGTAGAACTTTGTACGTACATAAGTACATCAGTTCAGTGAGTTGGCGGTACTGGGGACGTTGGGGGGAGGTGAGGCGAAGGCGGTATACGACAGCCTGGAAGGTGCCGCCGGCAAGACGGCGTGGGAGACGGTCACCGGGCGGCTGATGACGGGGTTCGACAGCCCGGTGGACAGGGAGGAGGCGCCGCAGATGTTCCGTTTGGCGAGGCCGTCGGCTGATGGTGACCCGTTGGTGCTGGAGCTCGCGGTGTCGCTGCGCCGTACGCCGCCGAGTATGGATGGGGAGTCAGGGGCACAATTGTTGGCGTCGCAATTATTCGAGAGTGTGCCTGCCGCTGTGTCCCAGCAGCGGGAACTAGTAAACGCTACACGTTGGATAGATGCCGTACCCATTCCAGACCAGCGGGCAAGAACAATGACCGAAGTGGTAATCCGGCATATTGTAGCGTGTCACGGAATACGGAAGGTGATATTAACTGACCAGGGGCCCTGTTTTGAAAGACTATGACGACAGCTTAGTAAAAAGGGGGAAGAGTGTGGTGCGCACTACTTATAAGTAGTATATGACGTGAGTGTAAACGTAATGTCTGGCAGCAGAAGATGGGGGAAGATCAAGAGAAAGGAAGAGTTAGAAGAACACAATGGAATTTGTATGAAACGCATGAATAGTGACAATGGATTGATGTTTTACAACAGGAACAGTCCAGTTCGATATGATGAACTGATCTTTTTCAAATAAACGATTCACGATATGGTTTTTCGATTTTACTGAGTAACTCTGTAATTTGCGTTAAATACAATTCGGTTGCCCCACCTGTGTTCTCGTCCACTACTGGTGGAGATAGTAGAAGCATTAGGCATTGAAGATCTTATTATTCAAGAAGTAGAACCTATTGAAATAAAACTTAAAAACAAAAAGATAAAGGTGGTGGTGATGATAAGGAACTCTGAAGGTTAGGATTTGCGTGAGAGAACATAAAGAATGAATGCACCTCTGCGTCATTGAAAACGATTTTCGGCAATATCATTCAAAGTCTATAACCATCAGTTACTAATGATTGGCGGACACCAACCAGGTAGTTGATATCTAACAGCATGACTTAGTCCATTTGTCAGTGAATTTATAGATTTCTGCCATGTTTTGGTCTGATAAGATAAATGAATATAACTAAATATTAATAGTTACAAGATTCTATTTGGATGATCAGTGTAGAGTAGACTTCTACTATTATATAAATATATATATTTCATTTTAGGGATATGAAGATTGTTGAGTTTCATTGAAATCAAGAAATCGATCAATGTTAGACTACAGATCAGGAACCTAGAAGCACCACTGCATTCATGAAAGTAGGAATCGAACCTATGACCTTCGATCTCGAACGATTATTAACCTATAGACCAGTGAAATAGAATTGGAATTTCATCTCTGATAAAAATACAATCTTCAAAAATAACAATCATGTGCTTACTAATAACTAACTTCACGATATATTCATGGAGTTTCAGTAAGGAGCTGTGACTAAAGAAGTTCAATACAAGCATGTTCGGGGTGCGATCCTCATCCTCAAAATGCAAAATGTTGCTTCAAGATTGGCTTGTATCGCCATCTGAACTAGTGATAAGGAGTGAAGTTGTAAAGCTTCTTAACCGCTTTACTTATCTCAGGAGTCTCTCAGTGCTGATGGCCTGATGACTGATGAAATCTCAGAACGGATATAGAAAGCTCGATTGGCTTTTGCCAACTTGCATCACCTATGACGTAGGCGATATATCCGTTTGCTAACCAAAGATTGAGTGTACTGCGCAGCAGTTCGCTCTGTCCTACTAAACAGTAGCGAAACATGGCCGGTAAGAGTAGAAGATATTCGTAGGTTACTGGTATGCGATCATAGATATCTTCGAAGCATTGCTCGTATATCATGGAACAACCGAGTAAGCAAAGCTGTTGTTAGAATACGGGTGCTAAGTAGGGGGGGTAGATCAATAAATATAGTATTGAAACTTTATCAGTTTAGGTGGTAGGGACATGTGCTGCCTATGCCTAACCACCGACTGCTTCGAGGATCAATATTTTGTGGTGTAGGAGTAGGTTGGAAGAAAACTAGAGGCGGCCAGACCAAAACATGGCACAAATCCATCAACACACTGACAAGTGTTAGAGAATTTGCATGACGTGACTCAAAGTCACTTACAATGGCGCAGGTGTATGCATTCTCAGTGTTCTCTCAAACACTAATCTTCTGAATTTCTCTTCACCTCGTTTTGATCTTTCTAAATTTATTTCACTGAATTATACTTCTTGAATCGTATCTTCGACCACTAATCTTTTTGATAACCCCTAATACTTCTACTATCTCTACCACTATGGGGTTTGAACTGACAGTTGAGTTTCTGTGCCAATGAGGTATGACAACCTGACAGACAGACAGACAGACAGATACAACGCATAACTTCGTACATAATACATCAGTGCATGTTGCCATACCACGTCAGCACAAAAATATAATTGTCAATTCAAATCCAAGAGTGATAGCGATAGTAGAAGTATTAACAGTAATGGAGAAGATTAGGGAGCGAAGATATGATTCGACAAGTATAATTCAG
>CALYCR020000591.1:0-13211 GCA_944470395.2 Schistosoma turkestanicum
AATTAAAATATCTTGATTTTTGTGTTAAAATTGTGACTTTTGTGTTGGTTAACATGTGTTTCGAGTTTCACCTGAAACTCTTCTGTAGTCATTGTCGATACCAAGTCTCGATAAAGAAGGGGAGTTGGGCATGGATTTATCAACTCTCACCCATAGAAAACAACCTTGTTAACAACATTAACATCATTCATATGAGAAAGATATTCAATATATTACAGGTAGCAGTCTACACTAATCGTAATGTTCATATCAAATTGATTTTCACCTATAAATAAATATTGATTTTTCTGTTGTTTAAAACAACGTATTGATCCAGTAAATCAATGTAAGTTTTAAAAATTAAAATATCTGTGATAAGAGAATTAATTTTATGTGGTGTGATTTTCATGATTCAGTCAAGTAGTATCAAAAAACATAAACTAACTTCTCTATTGTACACAATGTAATGATGCGTAGTAATTAGTGATAAGTGGATTCGGTGAATTTGAGCTACTATTGTAGTGAAGGAGAACACAGGTGAGGGCAACCCAATTGTATTTAATCGGAAATTACACAGTTACTCAGTAAAATAGGAAAACCATATCGTAAACGGTTAATTTGCAAATCTTCAATCCATTGTCTGACAACAGTTCACTATTCATGCGTCTCATACAAATTCCATTGTGTTCCCACTCTTCCTCCCTTTCTTGATCTTCCCCCCATCTTCTGCTGCCAGACATTACGTTGACACTCACGCCATATGCTACTTATAAGTAGCTCGCATCACACTCGTCCCCACTTTTTAGAAGCTGTCGTCGTAGTCTTTCTGATTACCGTACCGTGGTCATCTTCGATGCTTTTGTGACTCATACACGTGATAATCTTGAAACCATCTCCGCAGTCAACTAGCATTTACGCGCTTCTGCTTGTCTTCTCTCCGTAAGCCAGTTTATCTATGGATGATACGGTGTAGTTCGTATCCTCTTGACGCCAAACTGCTTTAGACGGGCTTTAAACTCGTCACTTTCAAAACAGGGACTCTGGTCAGTTAATATCACCTTCCGTATTCCGTGACACGCTACAATATGCCGGATTACCACTTCGGTCATTGTTCTTGCCCGCTGGTCTGAAATGGATACGGCATCTATCCATCGTGTAGCGTTTACTAGTCTCAGCTGCTGGGACACGGCGGCAGGCACACTCTCGATAAATTGCGACTCCAACAACTGTGCCCCCGACTCCCCATCCATACTCGGCAGCGCACGGCGCAGCAACATCGTGAGCTCCACAGCCAGCACCAGTGGGTCACAATCGACAGACAACCTCGCCAATCCGTCACTATTCGCTTCCTGACCGCCTCCCACGCCGTCTTCCCGGCAGCATCATCCAAGCTGTTGTATACAGCCTTTGCCTCACCTCCCCAGCACCACCAACTCCGCCCCGGGTCCATTCACAAAAACCAGCCCCACCACGGCCTCAAACTCCTCCAGGAAGCTCCTCAAATTTCCGTCCTCAAACTCCTTCGGCCATGGAATCTTCATCCTCTAGGTAGGCAGCGACACCAAATGTAGTGAAAGAGAACACAGGTGAGGGTATTCGAATTGTATTTAACGAAAATTACAGAGTTACTCAGTAAAATTGGAAAACCATATCGTAAAAGGTTAATTTGCAAATCTTCAATCCATCATCAATCCACTGTCTGACAACAGTTCACTATTCATGCGTTTCATACAAATTCCATTGTGTTCCCCCCACTCTTCCTTTCTTGATCTTCCCTCATCTTCTGCTGCCAGACATTACGTTTACACTCACGTCATATACTACTTATAAGTAGCGCGCACCACACTATCATTCCAGAAATTCTAGTCAATGTAGTTTTAATTTTGTGAAACCAAATGAGAATTAATTTGTTTGAACTTAATCTGAAAGTATTTTTTTCCTATCTCCCAAATAAACGTTACATTTTGTTTTGGAAACAAGTTTATAAAATCAGCTCGGCTTATTCACAGAATTATTGAAATGAAACTAGTGTAGCAGATGTTACTTACAATATATCATATAAGTAGTATTCAGTCAGTCAGTCAGATGCAACGTAGAACTTCTTACGTAAGTAAATCTAATCATGTCGCCATACCACATCAGCACAGAGATACAATTGTCAATTCAAATCCAGTAGTAGAAGAGGTAGTAAAGGTATTAACAGTAATCGGAGAGGTTAGTAATTAGAAGATATTATTCAAGAAGTATGATTCAGTGAGAAAAGTTTAGAAAGTCAAAACTAGAGGTGTTGAAGAATCCAGAAGATTAGGGTTTGAGAGAACACAAAGAATAAATGCACCGGCGCCACTGCGAACGATTTTGAGCCAGTGGAGAGTTATCCGAGTGAAATGTGAGGCGATCGAAACGCATAGAGCGATCAGAGTAAATAGAAGATTAGAAGAGGCGTAGGAGAGAACAGTCAGAAGCCTACTTGTATATATATGATTTTTGTGGGCCAGTATCTGACTCTTTTTGGTCTAATATTTGTTGTATGCCATGAAGTAAATCTCCCTTTCAATTTCTACATATCTTACTTAGGCGAACCCCTGTTTATTTGACTGAGGTAATAAGAAACCAAAATACGGATTCAATCGGATAAGTTTATTTCCTGCAATCATTCACTCAGACAGACATGATCCGAATAAAATGTGAAAAAGTGAAGTGAATTGAAGTGGAGAAGGAGAGTGTGCCAACTCAATAATGATAAGGCATAATTAGGCATTTATAGTCAGATAAAAATTAACCAGACATGGGATCAGTGAAGATATCATACCCATACTGTTGTGGACTTTAGATACCCAGAACTCACTTGATTAAGGTCTTAATTTTAGATGTTATGTTTTCAAGCATGGACTGGTCAGTTGACCTTGAGAATAAATGACCCACCTGGAAAATCCTTGGCTGTCATTGGTTGATGTATTGTTTTAGTATACTATTTTTGTGGCTTCCTCAAGGATGTTTCTATCTTGTATAAATAAACTTGATTTGTGTGCTTGTGAACCTCATAATTTCTGGGTACTTGTAGAATACACTGTCTACGTTTTGTCAAGACTTCTTCCTCTACTTAAGTGGGGCCTTGGGAAGCCTGAATTAGAGTAGCCTGTCGTGTCACTGAATCTATTGTCTTCGCTATCGTTTACCGACTAAGGTGAACTCGTAATAGAATTCAAGCATATCAATTGACGAGCCTAACAGATGCTGACTCAAATAGAAACAAGAAAGGATATGACAATATCGAATTAGAAGAATGGATTAATTAATTTGTCTAAAAGCTGCGATAAGTCAAGCGGGCTCAACATATTATAGTAGTACACACTACATCGTGTATACATAAACCGACAGTTACTGAAATTGTGGTGCGCGCTACTTATAAGTAGTATATGACGCGAGTGTAAACGTAATGTCTGGTAGCAGAAGATGGGGGAAGATCAAGAAAGGAAGAGTGGGAACACAATGGAATTTGTATGAAATGCATGAATAGTGAGTGAAATGTCAGACAATGGATTGATAATGGATTGAAGATTTGCAAATTAACGATTTATGATATGGTTTTCCTATTTTACTGAGTAACTCTGTAATTTGCGATAAATACAATTCGATTGCTCTCACCTGTGTTCTCCTTCACTACATTTGGTATGCAATAGAAAAATTCACGATTATAACCAATTGTACCAGTGATTGTTTAACTGTACTTTGTACGCGCAAACTTTCTGTATTTGTTACTGCGTTGTGACTACTGCTCTCCGTAATTCAGCCCTTCTTATCTAGCGTGCGTGATTTCGTTCGATTCCACAAAATCGTCAGGAAATATATTCTGTTGTAGGCATTAACTTTTCGTCTCTGTGCTTCGGCACATGAACTAGTGATAGGGAGTGAAGTAGTCGTGCGTGTTGATCAGTTCACTTATCTGGGGAGTCTCATCAGCGCTGATAGCCTGGTGACTGACGAAATCTCAGCACGGATACAGAAAGTTCGATTTGCTTTTGCCAATTTACGTCGTTTATGGCGTAGGCGAGATATCCGTTCGCTAACCAAAGAACGAGTGTACTGTGCAGCAGTTCGCTCCGTTCTCCTATATGGATGCGAAAAATGGCCGTTAAGAGTAGAAGATGTTCGTAGGTTACTAGTATTCGATCATAGATGTTTAAGAAGCATTGCTCGTATATCGTGGGACAGCCGAGTAAGCAATGCTATCGTTAGGAAACGAGTAGTAGGTAAGGATGGCAGATCAATAGATGAAGCACTGAAACTTCATCAGTTGAGGTGGTTGGGACATGTGTTGCGTATGCCTAACCACCGACTGCCTCGACGAGCTATGTTTTGTGGTGTAGGAGTAGGTTGGAAGAAAGCTAAGGGCGGCCAAACCAAAACATGTCACAAATCCATGAAATTACTGACAAGTGGATGGAGTCATGTTGGTAGATGTAGGCTACCTGGTTGGGGTCCGCGAGACGAAAGTCACCAATGGTTAGAGACCTTGAACGACGACTCAAAATCGTTTGCAATGAGCTCGTTTGAGCTCTCTCAAATCCTAATCTTCTGGATTGGTCAGCACCACTACCTTTGTCTTTCTAACCTTATCTCACTGTATTATACTTCTTGAATAATATCTTCAAACCCTAGTCTTCTTCATTACCATTAATACCTGTACTATGTTTATCACTATGGGATTTGATTTGACATTTGCGTCTCTGTGCTGACGTGGTATGGCAACATGAACTTATTTACATACGTATGAAGTTCTGCGTTGCAACTGACTGACCTACTGACGTCTCTGTCCTTAATTCACGGCGATTTAGTGACGGGCACGTAATTGGTCTGTAGTGATGATCTTCGTCAACCGCGACTCGTCCCAATACAGATGTTACTTACGAATTGGTATATAAGTAGTATATGGTAGAGCGTCGTATAGAAATTGTTACCAGAGAGGAATTTCAGGAGATCGAAATGAATGGCTTGATTAGACTGTATTGAACATATGATGGAAGACGATCAATAACCCTACTTACTTACTTACGTCTGTTACCCTCAATGGAGCATAGGCCATCGACCAAGGCAGAGTTTAAATGGTGTGAATTATTTTCGCTGGTCATCGTGTTTTTACTGTTCTGGCTTCTTAAGAGATAGGTTCTTTTAACCCCATTTGCGGGATTAGGACCGACAGTAACCCCTGAGGGGTTGCAGGCGGAGTTGATCAGTAGCCTGCTTGTACTGGAAATTGATGTCTGAAGATTTACTTACTTACTTACGCCTGTTACCCCCAATGGAGCGTAGGCCGACAACCAGTTTTCTCAGACCAACTCTGTCATGGGCTTCCCTTTACAGTTCTTTCCAGTTTTTGTTCATTCCTCTCATATCTTTCTCTATTTCTCGGCGTAATGTGTTCCTTGGCCTTCCTCTTTCCCTTTGGCCTTGATGGTTCCCTCGTGAAGGCTTGTCTTGTGACGCAGTTAGGTGCTTTTCGTAGTGTGTGTCCTATCCACTTCCACCACTTCTTCCTGATTTCCTCCTCTATTGGAATCTGGTTTGTTCTCTCCCACAGTTCGTTGTTGCGAATGGTGTCTGGCCAACGAATACGAAGTATTTTGCGTAGACAGCTGTTCACAAACACTTGTATTTTCTGGATGATGGCTTTGGTAGTTCTCAAAGTTTCCGCTCCACACAGTAGAACTTTCTTGACATTTTTATTGAAAATCCTGATTTTGGTTTTGGTTAAAAGGACACATAAATACTTTCAAAACTGTTCAGTTAGTTAAGTGATACAATAATAAAAAATTAATTCGATTTGTTGATTAATTTGATTTGAAAAAACGAGAAAAAAGCAACAACCAGTTTTTTTTTCGTATAACCTGATGGATGACATGATGATATCAAATTTAAACGTATCAATAAATCACAGAATAGTTTTTTTCATTTCGAGGAAAAAAAGCAATTTTTTTTGAATGTATGACGCAGTTTGTACACATTGAGTATTTTAAAATTTAAGCTTTTTTGTTATTCTACGAAAATAATTTGATCTATTTTTAAGAAAACTACTTCACTCAATCGTAGTTTCAAAATTGTTCTATTCGTTTTTAACCAATGACTAATTGCCTCATCGTCATGTGACAAATACAAAACACCAATCAGAATCATGTTTCTTTTTTAGCATCGATAGATAACCTTGAGTCAGAATGAAATTTTTATTGGTCCAAAACAATTCGATAGCTCTTGGCTGTCAGTTAGTCATTGTTGTTAGTCATTGGGTACCATGGGACTGCATCTCCTGACGCTGTTCCATTGCCTTATGGATTAGACCTGTTTAGACACTCAGAGAGTATTCCAGGGCATAAATATTTGGATGGTCTTTTGTGTTTAAATAAGTAATGATCATTTGCAAGTTTTAAACAAGGGCTTCGTTTTTTTGGTTTTCATTAACCTGTTATTGGTTGGTATTAGACAAGTAGTTTCAAATGACACTTTCTATCGATTGTAGATACATAGCACTGTTTAATATGACGGTAGCTTTTTGTTATGATAGGCGATGTCCGAAATCTGGAGATGAAACGCGACAACCTCCTCAAATTGGCTACTTGATCGAGAAGTCAAGAGCGGAAGTGAAAATTCATGTGACCACCGAATAACATACATAAATACTGATATATTATGCATACATTTCTTCACCTCAGAAAATATATTCATTTGTTGACCAATGTGATATGCATCAAATGGCCTTGTTCGGTTATCTCTTATTGGTTCCTTATATTTTTTTGTAAATCTGCAACTTAATGATAGTTTGATTATTGTTTTGGCTTAAGTTTGAGTAATGATGAGTTCGTGTACTCATAACAAGTGTTATAACAAAGGTCAAATATTCAGTGATGCCTTAAATTTATATCGTATTTTTAAATTATATTAATTTTACGCATTTAAACAAAAAAAACGGCACATTTGTTCAATGATTCAAATAGATTGTATTTGATTTCATATACTGTATCCATTTTAACGGTTATGTATGGGCTGAGAAGACTGAGGCAGGCGAGGAAGATTGTTTTATGCAAATTTACACTCTGGGTCAGTTAAAAACGAAAACATTACATCGAATACTATGTTTGCACACCATCTTTGAGTCGTGACTTCCAACGCTCCATCTTTCTTCTATTCCTGTTGTTGCTTCGTTTCCTTCCTGTTGGTAATCCATTTGCTTTCCGTTTTCCTCTTCTGACTGTGAGACTTTTTCTTTCACGTCCCTTCATATACTACTTATATCGTTCGTGTAAGTAGCACACACCACATGGGCAACTAATGTTAACCAAAGTACATTCATTGGTAGCATCCTAAGAATAATTTTGAAATTGGGAAATGTATTATTTAGTGGGAGTGATGATTTAATTATTCACTCAGCTACAACGTAGAACATTGTACGTACGTACATCAGTTCAAATTGCCATACCAAATTAGCACACATAGATGAAATTGTCAATTCAGATCCCATAGTAGTAGAGGTTGGGGCATTAGTAGCGGTAATATAAAAGTTTAGGGTTTTCAGATATTATTCATGAAATATGATCCAGTGAAATAAATTTAAAAAGAGGTAAGAAAAACTCCTGAGCTCATGTGATCATGAGAGAAGATGAAGAATGGATGCATCTACGCCATCGCAAACGATTTTGAACCATGTCATGCAAAGTGCCGAACCATCGATCATTGATTGTCTCGTAGATACCAACAAGGTGATCTACACCTACTAACATGACTCAGTCCAGTTCTCAATGACTTCATGGATTTGTGCATTGTTTTGGTTTGGCCGTCCTTATATTTCTTCTAGCCTACCCCTACAGCGGACACAGTCGCTCGTCGAGGCATTTGGTGGTTGGGCGTTCGTATCACATATCCCAAGATTCACTGCTTCATTAAATGATCTGACATCCTTACCTAAAACCAGCACTGCTTACTTGATGATTTAGCCGTCATTGCCTTCTTTAAATACAAAACCAGTAGGTTGAAAACCTTTCACAAGTTTAGTTTAAATGACTTCTAAACAGAAAAGTGCTTGTTGATTCTATGTATGTGTAGATAGAGAGAGAGATGGATGGTCACTCTCTGATCTGGATTTATTCAAATGAAGTTGTTATAATAGCAAATCTGTATGATTATATGTGAACAATGAAGAACGCTGATATGATTTGTTTGATTCAGTAATTATCCACAAAGTATAAAAGAATTCATGTCAGAACAATGCATAAATGGTCAGTAAAAAAGATAAAGAGTTTAATCATGTCAGGCATGAGGCATTTACCTGCTGAACACAATAGATGATGATCATACTATATGATGGATTGACTGACATTAAGCATTAACATCGTTGGATGTCAACTCACTAGTAGTGTGGAGAGTAAACGTTCGAACACGAAACCGATGGTCCTGGGTTCTACTTCCTTAAGTGGGGGTTGTGAAGGTGTTACGCATGCATGTAAACACGTCAGTTTGATATGCCTGAACTATTACAAGTTCATCTTAGTCGGAAAACGAGAGCAAGGATCCGGTGACACGACATGCTACTCTCATCCGATTATCTCAACCCCCATATTGAATAAAAGAAGAAAGCTTGATATGAAGTAGAATCTGTATTCTACAAGCATCCAGAAAGTACGAAGTCCGAGTCCAGAAGAGAATCAGGATCCCGGACTAGGGATCCGCGACCGGGTCCTGGTGATAAAAACGTTACACATAATGCTTATTTATACATTTTTGGTCGATAGATAGATAGATAGATGCAACGTAGAACTTCGTAAGTAAGTACATCAGTTCACGTCGCCATACCACATCAACACAGAGATGCAATTGTCAGTTCAAATCCAATAGTATTAGAAGAGGTAGTAAAGGTATTAGAAGTAATCGGAGAGGTTAGGATTAGAAGATATTATTCAAGAAGTATAATTCAGTGAGAAAAGTTTAGAAAGCCAAAACTAGAGGGGTTGAAGAATCTTGAAGATTAGGATTTGAGAGAGCCCAAATAATTGATGCACTTGCTCCATTGCAAACGGTTTTGAGCCATGTCATTCAAGGTCTCTAACCATCGATTATTATCATCTCGCGGACCCCAACCATGTAGTCGACAATTACCGTCATAGCTAAGTCCACTCGTCAATGACTTCATCGATTGCTGCCATGTTTTGGTTTGGCCACCCCTAACTTTCTTCCAACCTATTCCTACACTACAAAACAAAGCTCTTCGAGGCAGTCGGTGTTTAGCCATACGTAACACATGTCCCAACCACCTCAACTGATGAAGTTTCATTACTTCATCTATTGATCTGCCATTCTTACCTAGCACCCGTTTTCTAATAACAGCGTTTCTCTCTCGGGTGTCCCAGGATATAAGAGCAATGCTTCGAAGACACCTATGATCGAAACCCAGTACCGTAGGAATATCTTGTACTCTCACTGGCCATAAATCACAGCCATAAAGTAAGACGGAGCGAGCTACTGCGCAGTACACTCGTCCTTTAGTCAGCAAACGGATATCTCGCCTACGCCATAAGTGACGCAGGTTGGCAAAAGCCAATCGAGCCTTCAGTATTCGAGCTGAGATTTCGTCAGTCACCAGGCCATCAGCACTGATGAGAATCCCCAGATAAGTGACAGTTATGACGACCAATAGGAAGTAACATTTGAAGTGACATTGATATTTAGGACAACCAATAAGAAACAACATTGGGACAGGTGACATTGATATCTACTAGGACGATCATAAAATTGACCAGTAGGAATTAACCAATAAAAATTTACCAATAATTCTCTTAACTCCGCCAGTAGAATCTTCGGGGCTACTGCCGGTCCCAAGCCCGGGTAAAGGAGGAGGGTTGGACATGGGGTTGGTGACCCCATTCCGTCAAAAACTAACTTGCCAAAAAAACGTTAACCAAACCAATCAGAATTGACCAATAGAATTCTCTTAGGATATTTTGTATGAATATACCCTAACAGAAGGCATACCACTATTTATGCGTCTCATCTTTTTTCCTAACTAATTCATCTCATTGTCCGTTCGCCTTAGACAACAACATTAGCAAATAATTCAAAGAGAAATACAACATAAATTTGATGTGATATTTTTTAGACAGATAATGAAAAAATGTCATGACTAAGTTATTTTATTTTAATGAATAAAAACATTTCCAATTAAAGTAGCATTTTTTTTCAAGGTAACTCTTAATCAGAAGAGGAGAATAACTAGTACAAAAAACCAAATGATAATTATAGTAATTATTATCATTGTTATTATTACTATTACTATTATTAATGTCTTTGTCTAAAATTATAAATGTTTCTAATTTTAATATGAAAATTCACAACGCGCGCGCACACACAGTTAAAATTCAACAAGTTTCTGTCATAAAAAAACTAACCATAAAAAGTAAGTAATATAACCAATAACTACAAACATTTTTATTTACTTACACCTGTTACCCCCAATCGAGCATAGGCCGCCGGCACCAGTTTTCTCCAACCAACTCTTCTGTCCTGGGCTTCCCTCTCCAGTTCTGTCCAATGTTTGTTCATTTTTCTCATATCTTTCTCTATTTCTCGACGTAATGTGTTTCTTGGCCTTCCTCTTTTCCTTTCACTTTGAGGGTTCCAAGTGAGAGCTTGTCTTGTGACGCGCAGTTTGGTGCTTTTCGCAGTGTGTGTATCCTATCCACCAACTCCACCGCTTCTTCCTGACAAACATTTATACATACTACTTAATATGATTATAATCTAGACAATTTTTGGTAATTATTAGTAATATGTTTCGGAATTTAAGTTATTTTGACTAAGTCAAGTCTTATAACGCTAATTAGTTACTTTACATCTACCAACATGACTCTGTGCAGTTGTCAGTGACTTCGTGTATTTGTGCTATGTTTTGGTTTGCCCACCGTTAGCCTTTTACCAACATACTCATATTCCAAATATAACCGCTCTTTGAGGCAACCGGTAGTTGGTCATACGTAACACATGTCCCAACTACTCAAACTGATGAGGGTGAAGTCGTACTGCTGACCGTAGATCGATGTGACAGTAGTAAGGTGTTTCTTTAAGACAACCAACATCTACAGTGATGCTGCTATTATCTCACAAGGAAGGAAGGGGTTAGAAAAGTTCGACCATTAAAATGTTATACCTCTCTGGCTATAAGGCCTTTTGAAAAGAGCGTAGCTAACACTTCATAAACTTCTCATGAAAACGTCATGCATGACCGGCTTCAAGCAGTTGTCCCTTGGGCTCTGTGGTCACGCTCCCAGGTCTCTAAGATCAATGGTAATCGACGTTCCAATTCAGGTTCCTGGAGAAACACGATGTAGGCAGCCGGGAATTGACATCCGCCCTCATACCAATAACAGCACAAAAGACCAAATCGATCAGAATCAAACCCTTCCTTCACCAAAACAAAATATAACAACCACTAACTGTGTACATTTGTGTTTTTGAAATAAAATAAGTGAAATAATCTGTTTGGAATTTAAATGGAATGATTTTTTTTTACAAAAAATTAACATGAGTATGTATACAATTTTTTCTAATTAGTAACATGTTTAAGAATACAGGTTTTTCACAAGGTTAAATCTTACCACTTGTGTGTGGCATTGTTTAGTTACTAAATAAGGTATTGTAGAGTATTATTTTTAAAATACCTTTTACTTACATGTGGGGATTCTAAGTGTGTTGGCATCTTGTTCTACCAGGATATATTATGTAAGGAGAGAGATGGGAATGAAGTGAATAGTTAGTATTAGGATGAAAATAACACTTTTCAGAAGTTTGCAAACTTTTAAATGTCTATCCGCCATCATATTCATGTTGACTTGAATAGATTAACCACCAAACTCTGTTAAATATCTTCAACATTCTTCACAAAACGTTGAAATTCTTTCTCAAGAGGTTGAGAAAGAATGATGGTGAACAGTAAATGATGAAAGGTATTATTTAAGAACTTACAAATCGTGATAGATAATGTTGAATAATGTTAAAATCATGTGGCGGCTTCATGTAACAAGTAAAACTGAAAACTTTCTTCCATATCATTAAAGCATGAGAAGACAAAGAGAGATTAGAGAAAAAAAACCTACACCAAGAAAGCTAACCTGTGGTGCGAACTACTTATAAGTAGTATATGACGTGAGTGTCAACGTAATGTCTGGCAGCAGAACATGGGGGAAGATCAAGAAAGGAAGAGTTAGAACACAATGGAATTTGTATGAAACGCATGAATAGTGACAATGGATTAATGTTTTGCAACAGGAACAGTCCAGTTCGATATGATGAACTGATATTTTGCAAATTAACAATTTACGATATGGTTTTCCGATTTTACTGAGTAACTCTGTGATTTTCGTTAAATACAATTCGGTAGCCCCACCTGTGTTCTCCTTCACTAGAAACCTTTAACATCGTTTTTATTAAGGACTCTTCAACGATACAAACTTCATGAGATCCACACAAAGCGCTTAGGTCCTGTTCATTTCTTAGGTTAGAATTAACAGTCTGACATTTAGAAAGATTAAGGGTGAATTATTAACAGCGGACCATCTGTCAGTCAGCGATTTGAACTCATTCATTTCCAGAAGACGTGAAGAAACGTGAATCGGTATGCATACAATGAGATCATCTGCATACTTATATCACATAGAAAAGAGAATAGAAAAGGGTTGAAAGAATAGTACCTTGTGTCATGTCTTCTTGACTTAGTACAGACATTGAACACTGTCCTCCAAGAGAGGTAAGAACACAATCATTTGATTACCTGTCTATCAATACTGACCCCAACAAGCTTGTTTAGTATTTACTGTCTTGGTACAAATTCAAAGATAGAATTATAGTTTAGAAATGAGCATGTTAAACGTATTTTTTTCTACCAATTTCTAAGTTGAAACTCCGCCAGTAGAACCTTCGGGGCTACTGCCAGTCCCAAGCCAGGATAAAGGAGGAGGGTTGGGCATGAGGTTGACGATCCCATCCCGTCAAAAACTAACTTGCCAAAAAAACGCTAACCAGAAGAAATAATTCAAACCATTTTAACTCTGCCCTGGGAGTTGGAAGAAGAATTATGACGTCGCGTGATGAACAAACATTGGACAAAACTGGAAAGGGAAGCCCAGGACAGAGTTGGTTGGAGAAAACTGGTTGGGGCGGCCTATGCTCCATTAGGTGTAACAGACGTAAGTTAT
>CALYCR020000592.1:0-13200 GCA_944470395.2 Schistosoma turkestanicum
TGCTAAGTCGACGTGTAGTGAAAGAGAACACAGGTGGGGCAACCGAATTGTATTTAACGAAAATTACAGAGTTACTCAGTAAAATAGGAAAATCATATCGTAACCGTTAATTTGCAAATCTTCAATCCATCATCAATCCATTGTCTGACATTTCACTATTCATGCGTTTCATACAAATTCCATTGTGTTCCCACTCTTCCTTTCTTGATCTTCCACCATCTTCTGCTGCCAGACATTACGTTTCTACTCGCGTCATATACTACTTATAAGTAGCTCGCACCACAGACGTGACCAGTGGAGTTCATTCATGCCGGGTGTAGTCAGTTACCTGCCAAATACAATAGGTGAATCGGGCAATACTTTAAAATGATTAAAGTTAGAGATTAACACCACTGGATGTCGGTTGCTCAGTAATCCAAAGGTTTAGCGTTCACGCGTGAGACTTGAATTCGATTCTCGTGAGCAGGCGATGTGGATGCGCACAGCTGATGAATCACATACTAGGACGAAACAGCCGTATTTCATTGCTGTCAGGTTTCTAATAGTGATCTATTAATGATCGATTCACGATTTCAATGAAACTCAACAATCTTCACAACTGGAAAATCAAAGTTATGTTAAACAATACAAAATTTCTAATTGAATTTCGTCAAACTGTTAGTAATCAGTGGTTAAAGACAATGTGTGACATCATTTAGAATGGGACATAGTTATACGAATGTAATCTATTCACCATCATAGATTCTCGATTCCAATACTTCATCATGTGTGCTTAATTTTCAAATCATCGTTTTTTATGTGTTTCATTTATTTATTACTGAAATCATGAATCGTTGTAGGACCATTATTGAGAAACGTGGAAGCACAGAAATACGTCCATTTCGTCCTAATCTGGGACTCATCAGTGGCGTTGCACATCCACGATTCCTACTACTGACAGGATTCGAACCCAGGATCCTAACTTCAAGACCACTGAGCCGAAGGCATTCAACAGTGTTAATGTTTAACTTTGATCAATCCAGGGATTTTGCGCTGCCTCATTCACTGTCTTCGGTAGTAACTGCCTACTCTCGACACAGTTGAACTCCACTGGCCATGGCTTCTCATTGAAGCTCTGAGAATTTCCTCCTGAAGCTAGTTACTAGTGAACACATTGTAGGATTTTTCATTATAGAGTTTTGACGACTGTTGTTTATCACTGAAATCATGAATCAATCATTGTTGGACCACCATTAAAAACCGAGAAGCACAAAAAGACGGCCATTTCGTCTTGGTATGGAACTCATCAGTAGCAGCGAGCATCTACAACTCCTGCTACTCGCAGGGTTCGAACCCAGGACCTTCGGTCTTGAACTCGTAAGCCTAACCTTTCGACCATTGATTTACTTCTTTTCTCTTTATCATTAACTATGTTTTAAATCATTTATTGTTCATGTTTCCATTTTATATGCAGTTTCATTTAAATTATTAAATTTAATTTAAAATTAGTTCATACATTTTCCGTTTTTATTTTCATTTTTGTCTCGTAAACAAGTGCGTAAATTGTTTGCAGTTTTTTGCTTCACAGATTATTGAAGACAATGTGAAATTTATCTATTTTAGTGTATATCAGTAAATTTTTGTAAATATTGGTATTTCACAGTAACTATAATTATTAATAATGACTTGGGTGTATTTTTTATTAAATAAATAAATGGTCAACTAAGCAGAAACAGTTGACGCTTCAATTCACAAATTGTTATGGTTTTGCCTTGTTTTTACCAATTTGTTAAGTACTGGCCAATAGAAACAAAGACGATCTTTAAGTGATCAATACGCAGTCAGGATAAGGAAATCACTACTGTGTGCTTTGATGACTGGTCTCGAAACTCAGAGGAAGACTGCAAGAACAATGATCTCCACCCTAGTGTTGTTATTGTTGTTATATTTCAGACATTCATTTATATGCAGACGAAACGAGACCTCATAGCAGACCAACTGAGTGACACCATTAACAAGGAAGAACAGTATCAAATATGGGAAAGAAAAAGAGTTGTAGGTTTACACTGATTCGGTTATAGTTTCTGAATCGAACAGAATATTGCCATAATTATCGATTAAAATATAGGCTAAGAACTAAGGTAGTACGATAAAATGATAAAAATAATGAGCTGAAATAATTAATGGGCGATTATTATTGTTGTATCTCCAGCGTTTGACCAGCATTACGTGACAAATACAAAACACCAATATTGAGAATAATGAGACATCAGAACTCTTCTGAATGAACACCTCCTAACTCTCAATTCCGGGTTTAAATGGTTTGAATTATTTTTACTGGTTAAAGTTTTTTTGGCGAGTTACTTTTCTTTGAGATGCGGTTATTTACCTCATGCCCAACACTTTATCTGGGATTGGGACCAGTTGTAACCATAGTAAGGCTTAAGGAGGAGTTAATCAGAATCCTAAAAAGAACATCAATTACCTCAACGTCAAAGCTATAGCTTACTCATATAAGTCAATCAACATGTTATAAATATATATATCTTCATGCTGGTTCCACTCTCCCTGATAGTTAACATCAAGATAGAAATTAGCCTGCTTTTGTGTACCTACAGAGGTATTCATTTAACAGTTTCAGGTTAGGGTGACAGTCATCAAAGTTAATCACAATTCATACAGCTCAAAATTAATATTTCTTTGATTTTTATTAACTCACGGTATCACAATCTTAAATCAACAGGAATTTTGTTTGTTTAAAATCCCTGATTAGAAAGAAATTTATTCTTTACCATCTATGAATGTTAGTAGAAATTTGCAAAAGGGTTTTACATTATCCAGTTCTTCATATTTTAACTGAACCTTGAGCAGTTATGGTTAGCACAGACTTATCGTATGTGGACTGACTCAATATAACTATTATTACGTAAGTCTATATAGAGCAGATAGGATGCGGCTAGCAGAGGAGTTCAGCATACTACTTTCCGCTGATCTGGTACTCATCAGTCGATGTTTTCTCGCGAACATCAAACATAAGCCAGTGTTGATTTTAACCTAGTTTTCTGTTTATTATAACTGAAAAAATACAAAACTAATATGGATTTACACGTATCCCATTCTCTTTCTTTCCCATACATAAATATTCATTCCTCTATGATATATGTCACACATAATTTTTTAGTTACCTGCTGTGCTGAATCATTTCATATTTCATAAATCAATCAACTAATGTTTATGTAATATTTCTTCATAACAACATTTGTTTAAAAGCACAGTTTATTGGGAAAACGTTTTTTAAACAGAAACTAATTAACCATTACACGAATAAGGTGAAAATCAATAAAAACTATGAACACTTGTGTAGTGGACCATTATATTTCTGAAACGAACTAACAATATATTTATACATAATGAACAGAATATGGCTAGCAGTGGAATTTAGAATGCACTTTTCGTCCTATCTTTGATTTGTTATTTGGATGTGACAGCACCCCGTTGTTAATGTTCATTCCAGGACTTGAACTCAGTGAATGACCCACTAACCCAACTGACTTGTACAATGAAGTGAAGATCAATTCATTTGTATTGGTTGTTCGAATCGTCATGTTGTTGTTAAGCACTGTAACTGATAAGTCACTCTCATATATGTAAATAACGGGATGGCGTTTGAAGTGAAAATTATTATGTTGGAGTCCTAGAGTGAACATCAACTCCGGGATGCAAGCACATCCAAATGACTAGTCCCAGCGCGCGTCCTGGCATCTAGTACTAGCCACTATTTCATCTCTGTTAACAATTCTTGTAATCGAAAAAGACAATATCGAGACACAATCTGAACAGGATGAACATATGTGAAATAAGAGACAGATCAATTTCATTTATCAAGACCAATGTGAAGATTCAAAAAACCAATTACAAATGAATTATTCTTTCATTAAATATCAATTAGTTTCTAATAAATGTTTACTGAAAAATCCAATCTATGAAAGCTGTAGATAAACAAACATGACAACATTCATAGTTGAAAAAGATTTACATTGACTCATTGTTAATCTCAATCGAAAGTGTACATTGATTCTTTAATCCAATATAAAACTACAATATAAAAAATATTCATTCATACATACATTCAAAAAATATTTTTATCTTTTTAAAATCATATTTTAGATTAAGTGAAATGTCATAATTCGAAATTCTCTTTCCTATTTTGTGAATTGATTAAAACCAGAAATAAGAAAAAGTTCTAATGTTCAATGTACAATAAATAATTTATGTATTCGGTAAATATGTATATTTTCAAAGTTTCAATTTCCTATATGACTCATTGTTTTACAGAATATTTATTGACGATGTAACATTAACAACTATTTTTTTAAAACAGAAATTCATTAATCTTACGCTAGTTTTTACTTTCCTCTTTCGGTAAAATAAATAAACATGTTACATTTTTTTAGAAAAAAAAACATTAACTACAAAATTTAAAATAAAAAAATACATGTTTAAAACTATATTTTCTAGAAATGAAGGTAATTTGCAGCATAGAGTTTATGGGGATTGTTGTTTTTCATTGAAAGCATGAATCGATCATTGTTAAACGATCATTAGATATCTGGAAGCACTGAACTCTGTAATTGTTATTATAATTATTAAATAACTAGATTCTTATACATTTGTATTCCTTTTGTTATCAGCTATTGATCGATCCATCATGATTTACTATTCTTAACCTTTTACCGGTTCATTATTCACAAACTACCCACTGATCACGGCCATTTTAGGCTTGCTCATGTATGAAAATGTATTTTCTCTTCCAATGGTGTGCTGATGATGTTGTTCAGAAGAACAATGAAAGCTCCACAACCAGAACATCCACGTCAGGAAACGAAACTCTGTCAGACCTTTTTGTCTTTTCACCTAAGTCAACAATTAATCTCATGATTTGTCAGTACTTGTGGTTATTATCACTTCTACTGTTTTATTCACCCACCAGAGTTTTATGTGACTTCGACAGAACACTATACTAAATTGTCTGTGAAACGTCGAATGCTATCAGTATGGCTATTGATGAGATGACAAAAATATATGATACAGAAATAGGATTCCGGTAATCTTCTCATATTGATGACAATGTACAGCTTTCTAATTCGTCCATTCAATTGTAAACCATCTTCCTACAACATTGTTCTGAGGTATTTTTGATTAGCAATTAATGAGACGATGAGTTGAATGATGGGAATACTTAGGAAATTCAAAAAAATTGAGAGACATGTTTTGAATGATGAAAGTGTAGTTCGAAAATGTATACAATCAAGAACTGAAACAACTTGAAGTAAATCAGTCCAATGTAATCTAAACGCTGAACAAACCAAATCTACATCGACAAATACAATATCAATGGTGAACAGAGAGAGAAACAGAGTCACCAAACATTGATTACAGAACCCAAATAAACTAACATACATTAGACTGTAATTTCACAAATACTGCCCTCACCAATCTACTCACTTTGATCGACAATAGTTGTTTACATTGCTCATATGTTTTCTAATGTCATGTTGTTAATTACAATAACCATTCCTTCGTTACTACCTTCTTTTTACTTCCTACTGATTAGCATAGTGTCACGTTTCACATAATTGAAATCATTCAAAACTTGTAAGTAGAATTCCGAGTCTTACTCTCACTAAATACGACATGTTGATCACACTTCGGACATCACATTACTATTAGTCTAATATTGAATTGTTTTGAGTATATTTTCTGCATATCCACTAACTTAGTGTTAATGATTACTAAATTGATCTACTCACAAAGTACAGATTTGTTTTCTTTGATGCTCAGTCAAATTGTTTGTGAAAGTAAACAAAACACACAATAATACTACTTATCACTACTACGAAACAGTAGTATAAGTGAATTTCGAAATATATGAATCAAAACAAAAAACAAACATAAAAACTGACAGATGACAGCTTCAGTCAATAAAACAACACTTCATACAATTCAAAAGAATGACAGCTAAGACAACAACATTTAGAATACATTTAAAGCTCTTAACAAGCAAACTGTTCTCATGTGTTCACATCCATTTTGGAATAAACCATTGTTTAAGAAAGTACACAAACTAAATCTAACCCATTGATTCATAGAACAGCATGCATTATCAGGAGTAAACTAACTCAAGCCACTGTATTAACATAATTTTCTAAAGAGCTGAATCATCCAACTATTTTGACAACCAATGCACGAAGACACTAACAATTGGAGTGAGCCATGTTAGTAGTAGACTACTCGGTCGGGTGGTTGGAAACTTTGGATGACATGGCTAGAAATCGTTTGCGATGGTGTAGATGTATCAATGCTTCTGTATTGCTCATAACTTTTTATTTCTCTTGTTACATTTACCTGCACTGGATTACACTTCTTGAATAATTTCGTCGAATCCTAATCTTCTCCATTACCGCTAGTACGTCTACTACTATGAGATTTGAATTGATGATTTCAAATTTCTGTGCAAACATTTTAATGGCAACTTGAACTGATGTACATGCGTACTATGTTCTAGGTTGCAGCTGACTGACCGACTTTATATTTGAGTATTACAGTCATCGCAGAACAACTGAACTGGAAAACTATAATCTCCTAAAACATTTCGTTCAATTTAAATTACAATTCAGAAATTTTTTAAAAAAAAATATCAACCTTTATTTATTTAATAACGTCCACATTTGTCCAAAACTCCGCCAGCAGAACCTTCGTGGCTACTGCCGGTCCCAAGCCCGGGTAAAGGAGGAGGGTTGGACATGGGGTTGGCGACCCCATTCCGTTGAAATCTCACTTGCCAAAAAAACGCTAACCAGAAAAAATAATTCAAACCATTTTTACTCTGCCCAGGGAGTTGGAAGAAGAATTATGACGTCTCGTGATGAAAGCCGAGTTCCCTCGGAAGTCACGGGGCCGATGCCTCTTCTGACAACCAGAGCAACCATTTTTTTTAGGTACATGGAACGTTCGTACATTGTGGGAGACTGGAAGACTATTTCAAGTTGCGGCAGAAATGAAACGATACAACCTCGAGGTGCTTGGAATCAGTGAAACGCATTGGACACAAGTAGGACAACTGAGACTAGCTTCAGGGGAACTGCTGTTATACTCTGGTCATGAAGAGGAAAATGCTTCACATACACAAGGAGTTGCATTGATGCTGTCCAAACATGCACAAAAGGCACTGATAAGATGGGAATCTCATGGACCTAGGATCATTAAAGCATTCTTCAAAACGAAGAAACGGGACATTACAATGAACGTCATCCAATGTTACGCACCTACCAACGACTACAATGACGACATTAAAGATCAATTCTACGAAAGGCTGCAGTCAATCGTCGAGAAATGTTCACCAAAGGATTTGACGATTCTGATGGGAGACCTGAATGCCAAGGTTGGAATGGACAACACTGGATATGAAGACATCATGGGACGACATGGACTGGGAGAAAGAAACGAAAATGGCGAGAGATTTGCAAACCTATGTAACTTCAACAAGCTGGTCATCGGTGGCACAATATTCCCACACAAACGCATGCACAAAGCTACATGGATTTCACCGAATCACACTACTCAAAACCAAATCGATCATATCTGTATCAACAAAACGTTCAGAAGGACCACGGAGGATGTTAGAACCAAGAGAGGAGCTGATATAGCATCAGATCACCACTCGCCGGTCGCCAAAATGAAACTGAAACTAAAGAAGCACTGGAAAACGGGGCTGACAACATCACAGAAGTTTAATACGGCTTTACTTCGGGATACTGTAAAGCTAAATGAATTCAGGATAGCCCTCACCAGTTGGTTCCAGGATCTACACAATGGAGAGGACGCAACAATGGAGAACAATGGGAAAGGGATTAAGGAGGCAATCACTTCAACATGTCAGGATGTCCTTGGTCTCAAGAAGCACCATCATAAGGAATGGATCTCTGTTGATGCTCTTGCAAAAATTGAAGAAAGGAGGAACAAGAAGGCAGCAATCAGTGTCAGCCGAACAAGAGCAGAGAAAGTTACCGCACAAGCTGCATACACAGAAGCAAACAGGGAAGTGAAGAAGAGCATCAGAGCCGACGAGAAAATATGTGGAAGATCTAGCAATGACGGCGGAAAAGGCTGCAAGAGAAGGAAACTTGAGACAATTGTACGAAACAACAAAGAAGCTCGCTAGAAACTATCGTAAACCAGAACGACCAGTGAAATGTAAGAAAGGCAAAGTAATCAGCAACACTGAAGATCAGAGAAATAGGTGGGTAGAGCACTTTCAGGAACTCCTGAATCGACAAGCTCCACTGAACCCACCCAACATCGAAGCAGCATCCACGGATCTCCCAATTAATATTGGCGCACCTACGATTGAGGAGATCAGTATGGCCATCAGACAAATCAAGAACGGCAAAGCAGCAGGACCAGACAACATTCCAGCAGAGGCAATGAAAGCAGATGTAGAAGCAACTGCGAAAATATTTCACATCCTCTTCAAGAAGATTTGGGATGAGGAACAAGTACCATCAGATTGGAAAGAAGGATACTTGATCAAAATACCAAAGAAAGGCGACCTGAGCAAGTGTGAGAACTACAGAGGCATCACTCTTCTTTCAATACCAGGCAAAGTCTTCAACAGAGTATTGTTAAACAGAATGAAGGACTTCGTAGACGCCCAACTTCGAGATCAACATGCCGGATTTCGTAAGAATCGATCGTGTACTGACCAAGTTGCTACATTACGGATCATTGTTGAACAATCAATTGAATGGAACTCACCACTCTACATCAACATTATCGACTACGAGAAGGCATTCGATAGCGTGGATAGGAAAACACTGTGGAGGCTTCTTCGGCATAACGGTGTACCTGAGAAAATAGTTAACATCATACGGTATTCTTATGATGGATTCAACTGCAAAATCGTACATGAAGAACAGCTAACAGACTCCTTTGAGGTGAAGACCGGTGTCAGGCAAGGTTGCTTACTCTCACCCTTTCTCTTTCTCCTGCTCATCGACTGGATTGTGAAGACGTCGACATCTGGAGGGAAGCACGGTATCAACTGGACAGTTAGAACGCAGCTCGACGATCTGGACTTTGCAGATGACTTGGCTCTTCTATCGCACACTCAACAACAAATGCAAGAGAAGACGACCAGTGTAGCAGCTGTCTCTGCAGCAGTAGGTCTCAACATACATAAAGGAAAACGCAAAATTCTCCGATGCAACACAACGTGCACCAACCAAATCACTCTTGATGGAGATGCCTTGGAGGAAGTTAACACCTTTACATTATCTTGGCAGCATCATCGACGAGAAAGGTGGATCGGATGCAGATGTGAGGGCACGGATTGGCAAAGCAAGGGCTGCATTTCTACAGTTGAAAAATATCTGCAACTCCAAACAACTTTCAACCAAATCCAAAATCAGGATTTTCAATACAAATGTCAAGACAGTTCTACTGTATGGCGCGGAAACATGGAGAACTACGAAAGCCGTCATCCAGAAGATACAAGTGTTTATGAACATTTGTCTACGCAAAATACTTCGTATTCGTTGGCCAGACACCGTCAGCAACAACGTACTGTGGGAGAGAACAAACGAGATTCCAGTGGAGGAGGAAATCAGGAAGAAGCGGTGGAAGTGGATAGGACACACACTACGAAAAGCACCTAACTGCGTCACGAGACAAGCCCTCACATGTACACCTTATCCTCAAACTTTCGTTATGTGAAAAACAAGTACATTATTCACTGTCTTCTTTTACATGTCTTCTAGTCTTCAAAACATGATGATTGTGCTATGCATTCCAATATCCAGACGTTATTCTGTTTAGTTGTAGTAACTGTTTACTACACTAAAGAAATCACATTGTCAGTAGTATCCACTGCACTAATACATTTTTTCACGTGTTTATTACCCAGTTCGAACCTGTTATGATCATTATAAACAAAGTACTTCATAGAATTATTATAATCTAAATTGATTATGGTCAATAATCAAGGTACATCACATAATTTTTATAATCTAAACTAGAAGTTAATTTAAAAGAAAAAGCCATTTATTCGTTTAAACAATTCATGTTTAGGAAAAGTTGACATTCATAACTCGGGATTTTCAATCCTAAGACAAATTCACCATAGACTATATAGAATAGTTTAAATGTCACAGATAGTTGATATTAAGATTTTTTTTCTCAGTGAACTGACATTTTGATTTTGTTGGTTGACATTGCCTCCGATAAATATTGATTGATTTTTTTGTAGTGGATAATTAACTGTTTGATACTGTCCGTATGAAAAATAATTGGTGAATTAATTTGTCAATTATTTTATTAAATAAAATGAATATCGATTAAATAACTGTTCATTGGATATGAAACTTATTCAAAATTAACGTTCGGCAGCTGTAAATCTGTATGTGTACTTATATGGCAAGCCCATGGGATTATCCCATCCTTTGGGAAACTTAATCAATCCATTTCCCTCGAGTTATTCACACTCCTTTCAACCTTGTGCCATTGTTCGCTTACATTTCTGTCCGTTTTAAGTTGAGAGTGTGTGCATGCTTATTTCGCTCATTACATATCTGTCCTATATTTGCCTGACATTATAGATACTTTCTCATGCCTCATCGAACGCATTGAGTTGGCTCACTTAATTTGTCTACTTCGCTTCGCTTGCTTTGCTTTTGCGCTTTATATTCTCATGTCTGTCTGTGCCTCACAAACGTTATTCGCCTTATTGTGATATACACAGAAAATGAAGGGTAAATTTGTTTTAGAGCATATGCGATCATTTGTACAAATCGGAGTCAGATCATGGGCCACTAATAATCACTGTTACATCTTAAGTATGGAACTAGTTTATATCTTCCACAATAATTTGAAGATACTCGATCGTTAGATATCTCTAGAGAAACTTCTCAATTTTGTAAATTATTTATGGAAATTTCAATTCTTTTTTTCCGCGCCATAGTGTACAGCATTACTTCTTTAGTTTACGTTTTCCATCTGGAAGGACCTTAAACGTCAGTGGTTCGTGTTGTCTTTTGGTACACTACTTCGTAACTGTCTCAAGGACGCTCTTTGTATTGAATATATTACGGATAAGATGAGTGTTTGTTTCATTCGTTCCGGGTTGCTGGTAGATTAAATTCTATTCTTCCTGTAAACTTTGGACTTCTTATTTTATTAGTTTGCACGGCTAAGACGTGGAGAAAATAGCTTAGCTGGTCCTGTTATTGCTTCACTCATTTACTGTTCCATTCAGTTGTATCCTATTGTCTCAGCCACAACAGAATATTAAAGATCAAACTCACAATAATCAAGGCGAACTGATTAACGTCATAGTTAATATTTTAAAATTTATGGAAAATGAAACAACTATGACTAGGTGTGAATTATCAGACAGCTAATAAATATAGCCTTATGATTAAAACCCTCACCATGAGTCGTGAATAACATAGGATCGTGGATCGTACATGACTTAGTAGTCCCATATTTATTCGAAACAGCTGTTCTCTCCTTCATGATCTCTAATGTTAAATCATAATATTCATCATCTTCAGAATACAAAATATGTCAACGTAATTTTTCAAATAAGTTGTTGTTCCAAAGAAAGACTGACATCCACTGAATTACCAATGAAAATCGATTTCGAAAGTTTTTTATCTTAGTTTAAAACTAATTGACTATATAAACAACGAATCCTGTAAAAACGGGACAGTTGTTGCGTATTTTTCCAATCCTAAATATTTTTATTGTTGAAAATTATTCTCTGATTTCATTTGTGATTTTTCACTGTAGAGTTGTGGAAATTGTTGTTTTACATTAAAATCGTGAATTCGCCATTGTTAAACCACCATTAAAAACTTGAAAGAAGCGCCGAATGGCCGTTTTGTCCTATTATAGGACTCATAAGAATTCCGCATCAACGACCACCGTTCTCAGGAATCGAACCCAGGACACTTGATCGCGCGGGTGAACGCTTTACCTATTGATCACTGGGCTAACATCCAACATTTTTAATATCTAACTTTGACCAATCACTGTCTTCAGTAGTAACTGCCTACACTAGACATAGCCGAACCCCACTGGTCACAGCTTCTCACTGGAACTATGAGAATTTCCTCACAAAGCTAATTACAAGTGAGCACATTTAATGCACACTGCTAAAGAGTCCCATACTAGAACGAAACAGCTCTGCATTACTTCTAGGTTTGGAATGGTGCCCTAACAATGACTGTTTTATGGCTTCAGATACTTTTGAGTGAACAATCATGAACGGTAATAAAAGTCAAACTGCAATCGGTTGTCGTTTGTTTTTTTAAAACACTGTACTAAACAGTTGCTTCTTTATTATATTTCTGACAATGTATTTCTGTTCTATGTTCAAATAATTGTTAGAAAAAATAGCTTCCAAATGTACAATTTAGTTTACAAATAAAACTATTGAGATAACTCCCAGAAGCCTTCAGGGGTTCCCAAGAAGCCAAAGAGCTCCTGTCCAATCACAGCTCGATGAAATATCTAGAATGTCGATGTGGCATTAAGTGATTGGATAATGTTGTGACATTGCTCTTTGCATATATGACCAATATTTTCATGGCTCTTTTCACGTACATTTGAATACACCTTTGGGTAAAGCATTCATCTTATATTTTTGACTATTCTTCTTGTATTCAAATTCTAGTATAGATTTAATCTAAGATTATTAGAAGTCATTCAAAAACCAGATCTTACATTCATTTCGCAAACTTATCAAAAACTGAATTTAATTTTAACCATAAGTTACCTTCAAGAAATAAATGAACAAATCAAAAACTTTGAAATCATGAATCGATTAATGTTAGACCGTCATTATAAACCTGGAAGCATTGGACTTCTGGTTTGTCCTGGTATGGTACTCATCTTCAGTGTACATCCGCAACTCCCAGGTTTCTAATGGTGATCGTTTATTGATCGATTCATGACCACAATGAAACTCAACAATCTCTGCAACCCTACTGTGCAAATTATCATGTGTTCACTAGCGACTAGCCCTGTCGGTAGGTTTCTCTGAGTTTCAGCGGAGTTCAACCCTGTAGAGAGTGAAGTAGTGCTTACTGAAGACAGTGGATGAGCTTAAGCAAGACCTTTGATTGATCGAAGTTAGACATTAACACAACCCTATGATGCGAATTA
>CALYCR020000593.1:0-13183 GCA_944470395.2 Schistosoma turkestanicum
TTTGAAAATTCTTACTATTTCTCCATAACTGTTAACTGTATAGCATTGATGCCTAACCAATAGTTCATAAGTTGTAATAGCCAGACGAGTTTGTGAAAGGAACTTGCAGAAATAGTGTTTCTCAACAGGATGCGAGACATAGAACACCAAGTAGAACTCAATAGCTTCTTTTAAACATTTAACATGAGCCTAACAACACAAAAGGAGGGAGGGTGGAGTTACTGACCAGCAAACATTGATGGTATGGGCGATAACTTCAAACAACCCATGTTTGTGGGGCAGAACATTTTGTTTGCTTTCGGCTCTTTAGATTGATGAGGCGACTAATCAGTAACACTGAGGTTGCTCTTATACGCTTGCTACTTCTGTGGTTCATGTTTCCAAAACTATGCTGAGGTCGCTATTCTGTCGAGACACCTGCAACATTCTTACTCAGGCGCTTACAGTATGACTTAGAGGTTGGCATTCAATAATAAAGAAAAAAAAAACAGTTAGACAGTGCGAGATTTTATTCGTCAAATATTTATTTTTACAAACTCTACTCTTTTAACTAGAATTTCGATTTCAACGTACATAAATCCAGCTTCTTACTTCGACTTCTCTTCTATCCACCTGACACTGCACAACTCTCCCTTCTTTTTGCTGTACTCCTTTATCTGTGCGTTATATTCTTATATTCCCATAATTTACTTTAATTTAAGTGGTCAGTATGAATTTTATCTTGACTTACTACTGTATTGACTACTTTAACATGACAGGTTAAGTAGTGCTTTGGTTATATATATACACTTGCCACACTGCTGCCTTTTTCTCTCTCTCTTCTCCTTTTCAGAACCCCATTCACGGTGGGAAATCCTTGGCAACTCTAGGGAACATGCACCCAATGTACATGACTGTCTGGATCACAGCTCGTATCAAGCGCGTTCCATATGACCTTTCCCAACAAATTCACTATTGATCTCGGCCAATCGCCAATAGAACCTATTGTGCACCTTCCTCATTTGTACTCTAATATTGAAAATGTGGCTGTATAATACTGTTTCTGTCAGTGATATGGTGTAAATATGCAATCAGAAACTGTCTCTTATACTTAATTTAACTGCTATAACTTTTACAGTAATTGTGAAAGCATTTGTGACAATTTGATCTAGCCTGTAAACTGGCGTGACTCTTGTAACTTAGTTATTTGAGAATAAATTATTATTATTATTATTATTATTATAACGGTACCAGCGGTAATGGGCCGTACTTGTTGCTCCAGTTGGCGTGTTAGTGCTTTCAAACTGTTACTGGTAGAATTGGTTGTAATAATGAATGTGTCTATTTGCTCGTTCTGATATCTAGGAGGACGAGCGGCAGGGTTTCGTGTGCTCAAATTACCTTTTCAATTTGGCAATGAAACAGTTCAGCTGAATCATACGAAGCTGGGTGGTAGGTGGTAGTGAATATGCGCTCCTTACCAAGCAGCCGGGTTAGCGAGGAGAATAATTTGGACTTGAATTGTTGTCCTCGGTCCGTTGTGATAGTCGAGGAACAACCGTACAGCGCTATCAATCATTCTACGAGCCCGTGGGCGACTGCCTCCACCGTAATGGAAGTGTTCCGAATAGTTTCGGACCACCTTATGAACCGATCGATGCACGTGAGTATGTGATCACACCCATGCAATGGTGGCAATGGTCCTACAAATGTCAATATGAACATGATCGAAGCGAGTATCAGGTGAAGCAAATGTGCCGATATGTGCGGCTACGTGCCTGTGCATTTTTGATCGTTGATATTGTAAGCATTGCTTTATCCACATACGGACATATTTATTCATGGACGTCCAGACGTGTCGTGCAGCCTGACACGTGACGTAGCTGCGACACCTGGATGAGACAATCCATGGAGGGCATCGAAGACGAGTTGACGATGAGCAGAACGTACGATGGGTCGGGAAAACTGTGGAGTTGTCACATAGGATCATACCTGGGGTGGTGGCTAGTGATACTTCCTGCCACTAAAGAGATGTCGATTTCTCCGCTTCTGTACAGGAGGGATCATTTGATTGGGCAGCGGTCATAGCAGGATGATCTAGCACCGATGAAGTAACTGCATTCACTTGGATACGTGACGAAGCATCGGCAAAGTAGTTCGACTTGCCTTTAATATGACGACAGTCTATCGTGAACTCAGAGGTATAATCCATATATCCGGACTCTCATGGTGAGTAGCGGTACTATGTATTCACAAGGTAGAATACCCTCATGCTTAATGATTTGACCCAAGAATTTTATTTCTGTCCTGCCCAGTTCACACTTGTCTGGGTTAACTAATAGTCTATTGTCCGAAAGGCGTTGGAATAAGAGTGTAAGATAATGATAATGTTCATCTACGTTTGATGATGCGATTAGCAGGTCATCAATATAGACGTGAACAAAAGCAAAGTCTAATACTGTTTGACCGATAAAGCTTTGGAAAGTTTGAGCAGTATTCCGTAATCCAAATGGTATTTGTAGGAACTCAGAAAAAGCAAAAGTAGTTTTGATAGCAGTTTTCTTGATATCTTCAAGAGCGACTAGGATCTAATGATATACTCGTAGCAGATCAATCTTATAATAGATCGTCGTCCTCTTTGAGTGATGCCGTGAGGGTGACGATGTGGTGTAGCACATGGTGAGCCAACGACTGATTCTCCTCGAGTGGTTTAGTTAGCTGAGGAAATGTTTCGATTAGTGAGTTAGAAAGTTGAATCACATAACTTATGAATTATTCAGTGATCAACCAAATAGTGTATATTTATTCTCAAATAACTACGTTACAAGAGTCACGCCAGTTTACAGGCCAGATCAAATTGTCACAAATGCTTTCACAGTAACTGTTAAGTTATAGCAGTTAAATTAAGTATAAGAGTCAGTTTCTGATAGCATATTTACACCATGTCACTGACAGAAACAGTATAATACAGCCACATTTTCAATAGTAGAGTACATATAAGGAAGGAAGGTGCACAATAGGTTCTTTTGGCAATTTGCCGAGATCAATAATGAATTTGTTGGGGAAGGTCAAATGGAACACGCTTGATACGAGCTGTGATCCAGACAGTCATGTACATAGGTTGCATGTTCCCTAGAGTCGCCAAGGATTTCCCACCGTGAATGGGGTTCTGAAAAGGAGAAGAGAGAGAGAAAAAGGCAGCAGTGTGGCAAGTGTATGTATATAACCAAAGCACTACTTAACCAGTCAAGTTGAATTAGTCAATGCAGTGGTAAGTCAAGATAAAATTCATACTGACCACTAAAATCAAAGTAAATTATGGGAATATAAGAATATAACTCACAGATAAAGGAGCACAGCGAAAAAGAAGGAAGAGTAGTCGAGTGTCAAGTGGTAAAAGAGAAGTTGAAACAAAAAGGTGGCTGTATGTACGCTGAAATCGAAATTCTAGTTGAAAGAGTAGAGTTTGTAAAAAGAAAACTTTGATGAATAAAATCTCGCACTGTCTAACTGTTTTATTATTATTATTATTATTTTATTGAATGCCAACCTCCAAGTCATACTGTAAGCGCCTGAGTAAGAATGTTGCGGTGTATCGACAGAATAGCCACCACAGAATAGCTTTGAAAACATGAACCACAGAAGTAGCAAGCGTATAAGAGCAACCTCAGTGTTACTGATTAGTCGCCTCATCAATCTAAAGAGCCGAAAGCAAACAAACTGTTCTGCCACACAAACATAAGTGGTTTGAAGTCATCTCCCACACCATCAATGTTTGCTGGTCAGTAACTCCGCCCTCCATCCTTTTGTGTTGTTAGGCTCATGTTAAATGTTTAAAAGAAGCTATTGAGTTCCACTTGGTGTTCTATGTCTCGCATCCCGTTGAGAAACACTATTTCTGCAAGTTGCTTTCACAACTTACGAATTATTGTTTAGGCATCAACGATATACAGTTAACAGTTATGGAGAAATAGTGAGGATTTTCAAAGAAGTTAAAGGCATTTAGAATGTAGTGGGGAAGATGTACTTAACTAGCTATGCAGGAGATATAAAGAGTATCACGGTTAAAAGTTGAGCAATAGATAACACTAAGGGGTCAAGGTAATTCAACTGCGTGTAAGTGAGAACAGTATAATTGTGGTAAAATGTCGAACTCATACAGTTGTAAGTGTTGATAAGGTTGCGCCCAGGAGAGTAGAGTGCATTCTAATCAACCAGTTTACAGTTGAATAGTGTCGATTGACCCAGTGAATAGAGTAACCTGTCTATTTCAAATAAAAACTAAATAGATTTATATTCAACTAGAAAAATATAATGCTACTTGGGAGTGTAAAAATAACTAAATAAGACGCAGCACTGAGTGTAGATGGATTTTCTACCGTAGCAGTTCAATTTGTTTCCAGTAGGTGTAAGTCGAACGCACCCCTCTCCTAGTCCAATATCAGAACACAATAATTCTAGGAAAAAGTGGTCTATATTATGTTAAAATGGAAATACAAACAAATACCTGACTTTTGACACACCTTCCAAGTCCCAATTACTCTGATGAGTATCCGAGTTCAAAAAGAATAAGTGATGCTAGACCCAACCGCAACAGTATCAAATCCAAATATGGCTGTAGCCATATTAAAGATCAAATTTAAAAAACATGTGTACAGTTGAGAAGCAAACATAAAAAGTTCAATATAAGTACAAAATATAGAAATAATAACAATATACAATGATAAATTCTCAAATTGGAATCAAATAAAATACCAAAAATGTCAACAGAAAGAGTCATTCATATCATAACACAAATATATAAACATGGAGGGATCTTTCAAAAAACAAAAAATTCAAAAAAGATTCTACACTAAGTTCATTGTGTTTAAAGTGTATGCAGAGCTACTAATATGAAAGCAGGGTGCGAGTGACTTCACGAGCGCAGAAGAGTCAGTGCAAATGAGAGCATCATTAAGAAGTTGGACAAACTCATGTAACCCACTTGCGATGAGTATTTTTTGAGGGAAGCCCATTCCATATAAGTGCATACTTAGAGAGGAAGAAGTTTTCTCGAGTTTTGGATCTATACTTCTCAAGTTGGACCGTAGATACTCTAGAATCATTTTTGAATGTTTTGTTTTTTGGAAAATACCTCCATGTTTACATATTTTTGTTATGACATGACGGACTTTTTCTGTTGACATTTTTGGCATTTTATTTGATTCCAATTTGAGAATTTATCATTGTATATTGTTATTATTTCTATATTTTGTACTTATATTGAAGTTTTTGTGTTTGCTTCTGATCTGTGTATATGTTGTTTAAATTTGATCTTTAATATGGCTACAGCCATATTTGGATTGATACAGTAGCCGCTGGATTTAACGTCACTTATCTATCGTTGTTTCGGATACTCTTCGGAGTAAGTGTATACTGGAAGGAGCATTAATTCCAGGTAATGCTTTGTATTTCCATGTCTTTATTAAATAAGACCGCTTTCTCCTAGAATTTTTGTCCTTTTTTGATTTGTTTGGACATGGGATTGGGAGAAACGAGTACAGGAGTGCACCTATTGGAACCCATTGGAACTGCCACCGTAGAAATCCATTTGCAGTACTAACGCCATGCACTTGGTGGCCAAGCGCTAAGAATAACTCAGTCATTCCTACCTATGGTACACGACAGCCGATGTTCCTACAGCTGTACTCGGTATAGATTTCATACAGCAGCCAGTCGATTCACCTAGGCTACAGCTAATTGATACTTCGTCGAACAGCGAATTCATGGGCTTTCGAGCTCAAACACGTGCGCACCGTATTACAGAGCTATTTCATTCACGCTTTACTCGAAACATTTCCCCAGCTAACTAAACCACTCGAGCAGAATCAATCGGTGGCTCATCATGTGGCACACCACATCGTCATCCTCAGACCACTAGTCACGGCAAAGCCTCGCCGACTGGCACAGGACAAATTAGCTTTCGCTAAACGTGGGTTTGACAGTTTACTAGTTACAGGTATTATTGGTCCTTCTCACAGTCCTTGGGCCTTACCATTCCACGTGGTTGGCAAAAATGATGGGATAAGTTGGCGACCATGTGTCAACTGCAGACTATTAAACGTAGTGACACGTTTCGAATGCCACCCCGTACCCCACATACGCGACATCATGGCATCACTCAAAGGGCACGAGTACATTTTCTAAGATTTATCTGGTATGAGCATATCATCAGATCCCGGTCGCTCATGAAGATATCGAGAAAACTGCTATCAAATCTCCTTTCGGTCTTTGTAAATCAACATTATTACTAACAACTTGGTTCTTCTGAATTTCCTCTATTCATTCGACTAACTTCCCATTAGTCATCTCACTACTGAATTGTCTTCATTAACCTACAAAAGTGCAGGTGTACAGTTAGTGTTCTGATATTAAAAAAGTCTGAGTAAACATACCTTTGTTTTATCCATAAACGTATGTGCAAAGCCGTTGTTCGGCTTTGAACAAGAATATTTTCTGTTCCGCTCCTCGTCCCGTTTTCTTTATTCCTCTTTTTTCAGAACCTTATTCCAATCCACATATATTAGTCTGGATATTTTCAGTAGACTTGGTTACCCTACCCAAGAACATGTGAAATCATTAGCTGATGAATATCAACCAGACCTTTGTACATTTATCGCATCAATTCTTGTCATATGCAAACCTGGCTCTATCATGAATCGTTTCTCAGTCCATAAGATGATTGTTGTAACGCGACCTTCGTAACGTGCGCCGATTATTCGCATTGTACATTCCATCTTTAAGAAAACAATGAATCTTATGAAATGTTTCAGTAACTGTATACCGTTTTAAAAGAAATATGTTGCTAATCTTAACATTTTGATCTTGCCTGTAAATTGGCATTTCTCTTGTAACATGTATGTTATTTGAGAATGAATTATTATTATTATTATTATTATTATTATAAAATGTGCTATCAGAAACTGACTCTTATACTTAATTTAACTGCTATAACTTTTACAGTCAATGTGGGAGCATTTGTGACAATTTGATCTGGCCTGTTAACTGACGTGACTCTTGTAGCGAAGTTATTTGAGTAAAAATATATTATCGTTATTATTATTATTATTAATATTATTATTATTGAGAACAGTATCAATAAACAGCCATATTTGGATTGATACAGTAGCCGTTGGACTTAACGTCACTTATTTATCTTTGTTTCGGATACTCTTCGGAGTAATTGTAACCTGCAAGGTGTATTAATTCCAGGTACTGCTTGTATTTCCATGTTTTTATTAATAAAGACCACTTTCTCCTAGAATTTTTGCTGTATCGGGACCTTGGACTGGGAGAAACGAGTTCAGGAGTGCACCTATTGGAACACATTGGAACGGCCACCGTAGAAATCCATTTACAGTCTGGAATTATCCATCACTTTTGATTAGAAGACCAATTACAGTTGGATTATTAAGAATAATAAAGAAACATTTGGAAATTTAATCGTTTATAACACTAACCTTCTTGATAGAAGAATCTTGGATTATTTATCGTATTTTTGTATTCGAACTGTATTTTGGAAGACGATTTTATGATTTTGGATAATTATTAACTGTGGAATTCCTATATTTTGTATTTCTTATTTATCTTCCGTTGAACTTCACTTATAATGACCAATCGCAAGAAAACAAACACGAGGAGGGTGGAAGAGCTTGACGTATCCCGAAATGCTAGGCAAGTCGTTAATGATGATTGTTTAATGGGTTCCTACTATGTTAATAACGATGTTATGTCTGATACTTATTATTGTAAGTCACCTTTGGCAGGCATTAAGGAACAAGGTTTAAGTGAGAGTTCTAAGGTACCAGAGACGGATCAGATACTTAGGACACCGATAGTAGGTTTAGAACTACCTAAGGTCCAACTTTCATTTTTTGATGGGAAGTCTCGCGACTACTTTAGATTTATGCGCCAAATTGAAACGTTTATAGAACCAAGAATAAAAGATGATAATGTGCGTTTATTATATTTAATTCACTATTGTAAGGGAAGGGCAAAAGATGCGATTGAAGGTTGTATTATAATGGATCCACAAGCGGGATATAAGAGAGCTAAGGCTATCTTAAAACAGCTCTTTGGATAGTCGCATGTAATAGCCCGTGAAACCTTAGAGGACATATTTAGAACCGGGAACGCAGATTTTAATGATCCTGAAGAATTGACGAATTTGGCTATTAAAATGCAGAATGCTGCTTTAACCTTAGAACAGCTAAATTGTACAACGGAACTTCATTCCATGGTTACTTTAGAACGAATAGTTAGGCTCTTACCTCGTCGAATGCAAGCCCAGTGGGCAGAGCTGGGAATCAAGTGGGACGAAGAGAAGAGAGAGCCTAATTTCAATGAGTTGACGGAATTTATTATGTCTCGTGCTAAGATAGCTAGTAGTAGGTTCGGAAGATTAGCTTATCGGGCTAAAACAGGACATAGTACGGAAGCTACTAGTGGTCTGCGTGCGAGACATGAGGATTTTTCGTTTCTACCTAACGCACGCCCGGAAGATAAGAGAGTTGTCAATTATATCGGGTTGAAAGCTGTTGAAGGCCGAGTATGTGACCGTGACGATGTAAAACCTCTTGATGCGTATCCCAGTAAGAAGCTGGTTGGTGTAACAGATAAGATGGCTTTTCTAAGTATGGAAAAGAAAGAAAAAGGTGAAAAGTGTAAGCATCAAGATGGATCCGAAGTGTGTGATGATAAAAGCCTCTTAGCTGCTCGAAAAGCCTGCGACGGTTATTTGGATTCGAGTAAACAGAGGTTAATGAGTTCAGTAAATATGAATAAGGCCCAGGCAGGATTGTCTGGACGGAATAAAGCCTATGTTCGGAACCCTTCATTTAGGGTAATTTATATGACGGGACCTAGAGTAGATTCTAGGATAAGTGATGGCGGTACTATAAAGGCTAAGAAGCCTAGGAAACAACATGATGCTACTATTATTAAGAAGCCTAAACATCATTCTCTTTCGGATGCTATGACTAGCAATGGAAATAGTAGCCATCAGAATTTTAGTAGTGACAACGATAGTAAGGAGACAGAAAGTGTGAGCAGTCCACCTATAGTGACTAGTCTATCAACTTCATCGAACGAGCCTTCTAGTGTTTCGACGTCATCGGACCTTGTCGCGAATGCTAAGTTGATTGAGGATACACAAGGTTGTGTAACTGTAAGTGTTCCTACTTCGGTTGACTAACAGTCAAGTGATGATGAGAAGGAAGCGTCTGATGGTAACAACCAATCTACAGTGTTGCATGATAATGATGCTATTGATGAGCATACGTCTTGTGTCTCTGAAACGGAACATGAAGAACAACAAGTGAGTTTATCAGTTTCGAATTGCGATACTAATGCTGTTCTTTCATGTAGTGATATGAGTTATACAAAAATGGAAGAGTTCCACTCTACGGATGCTAGTGCAGACCGAATCGACGCGACTTGTCTGACAGAACGGAATCATGATGACGTTGATAATAATCTGGATGTCACTGATGTGACAAATAAGTTACCGACGATGACGAATGCTGATAAAACCTCCTCTGTATCAGGAGATGGAGAGATAAATATTGATCCCATGTTATGCTACTTAAAGTCTTCTGGAGACGTAGAAATGTCAAAATTGGAGATCCCACCCTTGCATATTATCTATGGTTCAAGAACTTCTGTTGATAAGTCAGCATCACGGACTTCATTGTATCTGCTGATCGGAGCAAGTGGTGGTGGATTGGCGACTCATCCCCATGATATGGAATGTAGTTCCCGGATAGGATATGACCAGTTTTACGACGTGTTGTACATGTTCGTGTGGGTTAATTGGGTAAGGTTTTTACTACCGTTAGGTCATGCTACGATAGATAGGGGAATCAAGGGCCTGATTGGAAGGTAAAGGTACCTAGTTAGCTTGATAGGTCATATCGATGTTGGAGGGCGGGTAGGCGTACTGCTGTAAGTCCTACACGTTCTTCCGGTGTGGATTAGGGGATGAGTGGGAACCCCAAATTGACGTGATATTAACGCTTGCTTTTTTGCATGGAGGGATTTTGCGGGCCGGTGTAGAATCTTTTTCGAATGTTTTGTTTTTTGGAAAATCCCTCCATGTTTACATATTTTTGTTATGACATGACGGACTTTTTCTGTTGACATTTTTGCTATTTTATTTGATTCCAATTTGAGATTTTATCATTGTATATTGTTATTATTTCTATATTTTGTACTTATATTGAAGTTTTTGTGTTTGCTTCTGATCTGTATATATGTTGTTTAAATTTGATCTTTAATATGGCTACAGCCACATTTGGATTGATCCGGTAGCAGTTGGACTTAACGTCACTTATTCACCTTTGTTGGATACTCTTCGGAGTAATTGTAACCTGGAAGGTGCATCAATTCCAGGTATTGCTTTGTATTTCCATCTTTTAATTAATAAAGACCGTTTTCTCCTAGAATTTTTGCTTTTTCTGGACCTTGGACTGGGAGATACGAGTTCAGGTTGCACTTATTGGAAACCATTTGAACTGCTACGGTAGAAATCCATTTACAGATACTTTATCTCGAAGGTTATGTGTACATGGGCCATGGATAAGGACTAAACTGCAGGAGAAATACGTGAGCTTGTGCAGGAGTTTAAAATAAAGGATCAGATTGTTCTTAAGCCTTCTTTTTCATAATGGATCGAGCCCGAGTTCAATACATCGGGTTGGATAGTCAATGGGTGAGCTATGATTTAGGGCTTTACGAGTAAATACCCTTTGCATTCCTTCAAGCTTCAACATATCAGACAGGCGTACGTTAGAAAACAAGTAAGAGCAGTATTCAGCAATAGGTCCTATGCATGTTTTGTAGGGAATTGTTCTGGATTCTCTATGAAGGAATTTACGAAAGATGAAACCAAGCATTCTTCTCATTCGGGAAACTTTATTGGAGATATGTTCGGAGAAGTTAAGGTTGTGCGAATAATGCACTCCAAGATCAGTTACGGATGTGAGTTTGGGCAATACATTCCTGTTGAGAATGAGATCTAATTTGGGAGACATGTCTCCGAAACACATCCAGCCACACTTCTCAGTATTAAGTTCAAGGTTCCATTGCTTACACCAGACATCTACAGTATTGAGTTCGTGCTGGATTGTGTGCAACAAGTTTCCTGAGTCAGATTTGCTAGTTTGATAAATCACTTTTAGGTAATCCGCATAGAGGTAGGTTTTACCAGTGTTGAAACAACTGCATATGCTGTTGATGTAGATTATGAAAAGCAGTGGACCCAAAACACTGCCCTGCACAACACCACTGGTAATTGGTCGAGGTGTAGATGTATGTGAGTTGATTTTGGTAATCTGATATCTATCTGTGAGGAACGACCTAATCCATTGCAACAGGTGGCCACTAATACCGACGGACTGAAGTCTGTTGATTAAAAGACTGTGAGGTACCTTATCGAAAGCCGTTTCGATATCAAAATACAACACGATTACTAGTTGCTTTTGATCGCGTATGCTGGTAACCTCATTAAAGAAATCTAAAAGACATGTGGTGCATGACCTAGTTCTAATGAAGCCATGTTGAGAGGGGTCAATGTGACCTTCCCTGAGTATGTGATCTGATAGTTGATCTTTTATCATTTTCTCCATCACACGTGATATAACAGGAGTGATATTAACCGGTCTGTAGTTTTGGATTAAGTCTTTCGGTCCAGATTTATGTACTGGGACAATATGAGTCAACTTCCACGATTCGGGGTATGTACCAGACTCAAGGGATAAGGTAAAAAGTTTGAGCAAAAGTGCTGAAAGGTTCGGTCCTGCCATTTTAAAAAGTATGGAAGGTATCTCATGCGCACCACAGCTTCCATTGGGTTTAAGGGTTTTAATTGCGGCTTGAATATTGTTAAGATCAAATTTGATGGTACAAAGATTATGCATACTGCTACAGTTAGTGTTTGTATCGGGGTAGGAGATGTGTTCAGATTGAAGGAGAACCATGTGCTAAACAGTTCGCAAATAACAGCTCCGTCATAATAAGTCTGTCCATCTTGTAGTATATAATGAATTTTGCTATCTGAGTCCTTTTTTATGCGTTTGTTAAGCATACGACAGAGGTTTTGGGACTTACACTCAGTAGCGAGAGCATTATTTTCTTCGATTTGCCTACGCACTTCATGTTGATATTTTACACCGTCAAGTAAAGCGTAAATTTGGTACAGGATGCTGAAGTCCTTAGATTTGCAATACGCCCGTTTTAGTTGACGTAGTTTAGCCCTAGCTTTTAAGGTGATATAAGGAGTAACTGTTTTGAAAGACGTTTTGAATGGGATAGTAGTGTCTAGAGCAGATTTGATGGTGATGTTGAATATATGTAATGCATCAGGAAGTTGAAAAAAAGAAAAAGAAGAAGTCCAGTCTAAGTGCTGAATTAGAAACCGAAAGCTGTCCCAGTCAGCATGTATATAGTCTCTGTATTGAAAACGGTTTACTGTTTAAGGTTTGCCACATTTAGCAATAAACGGAAGGCTGCAGAGGAAAATTTTATGGTCACTGTTGTGAAACGTTTCGCAGACAGATGTTAAGGTGACATCGTGTCAAAATACCAAATCGAGAATGTTGTGGTTCCTAGAAGGCACGTGCACATGTTGTTGCCAACCATGTGTGTCTACAGGGAATGAATTGACAACATGATCAATACTCCTTTTATGATGTAATTGTGTCAGTTCGAAACAAAATAATGGTCTATTTGTTCAGTGGTAAATTTTATGCCAATGAATCTGATCAAAAGAATCTTCGTTTCATAATTAGTCTTGAACATGTAAAAGTTCACTTCAAGCCGAAATATTTCTATTTTATTTACGTTCATTGTCTATGTCTTAGTGATCATGATCATATCTGAAATTATTGATCACATTATATATTCTCATTGTAGTGATTGGTAAGTAACGGTTATATTATTGATCATAAATATAAATATACTACATTGCCTAAGCAATAATACAAAGTTATTCCTTCAGTTATTCAAATAAGTGATATTCAATCTTTCTTATGACACAGAGTCTTTCCAATTCTTGAAGAGTGCTCCAATTGACAATCGAAATTGCACACTTCCAGTCAGTGTAAGCGCTTCACTCAACAGAGGAACAAAATCAATATGGCTGTCTCCATAGCTTAGTTGAACAAAACAG
>CALYCR020000594.1:0-13177 GCA_944470395.2 Schistosoma turkestanicum
GTTATGTTCGGTATTCGTTTCCAAATGTGTGATAATCGATATGATGGCTTTCACTATGACATTTTACACAACATGGCTCCATGATTCCCTTCCTGATTATTCGTGATAGTTTCATGATAATGTTTAAAGCTAATTTCATCTTTAAAAGTTCAATCGGTACAGTGTTTGAAGATCCTTTTGAGAAGATATTTTTGAAGCAAAAGAGAGATCATGGTGAAAATGTTGACAGCTGTTACGAGTTCACCTTAGTCGATAAACGCGAACGAGACGATTACCAGCGTCCAGGTAGGCTACCTTGAATCCCGAATTGTAGAACAGAGGTCTTGGTAAGTGTAGAAAGTATATTTCACAACAACCAGCAAACACAACGCAATCAAGCACACAACTCTCGTTTATATATACATCATAGAAACGTCCTTGGACGAGTTACGAAAGTGGCACACTAAAATACACAGCAGCCAATCACAGCCATGGATTTTCGTTGTGGGAAATGAAATCTCAACGTCAAATGATCAGCCCATGCTCGCAAACGTGAATTCCAAAATAAGGCATTTATCAAGCGAGTTCTGGGGATCTAACATCTTCAACACTGCACTACGAATATCGAATGATAACACGCTCATTTATATCGGTGTTTGTGAACAGTTATAGACATGAATTCGGATGGAAAATGGTAAAATATTGGACGTAATTAGCACTGATGAAACCAGCAAATGGCTGGTTTAAATGGCTGAGAAACTCACATATGTAGTAAGTCTACTCAGGCCATGGAAATAGACTGTTATCGAATGCTGAGTAAATGACACATGATAACGTGTCTGATTTCATTTCCACTGAACAATATGTTGATCAATCGCAAGGCAACTGTATGAAATCGCTTCATCTGAAGGTCTGCATATTCTATGTTATTTAAAATTACTTCAGAAGATTATTGAATAACTTGTCTACTTCCATGAATACTAGACTCTTTTAAATGCATATTGCATCTGAATAGCAATCATTGGAAGCGTAAGGCATAAATGATTGTTCAAGAATTACCACTGAATCGTCATTAAATTGTCATAATATAGAACAGCTTACAAAGGATAAATATGACTTTCAATGTCTGACTAATGTAGCTAACTTCCATGAAAATGAACATTTTACATATATTGGTGAGATGACAGGTGAGATGACAGTGTTCTTATACACTTTACTATAAACAGTAGTTTCATCGATCAATACTGTCATTTTGAGATGGTGAGCAGCAGAAGAGAAACATAATGAATCTATGCTATTTCACAAATTTAATCATCCTTGTTTCAGTCGACTGAGATTCTTCGTTCGTCAATAAATTGTTTACATTCGGATGTGAGTGATGTGTAGACACATCACTCAGGTTTGAACAAATTCAATGATTGGCTGACTTTACACATGTTAGTCATACCACAACGGATGATCTACACAGTTTTGACATGTTTATTACAATTTCCATTGAATGTGATATTACAAATAGTACTTATCAGTGCATAATAAATAACCATGAATATGAATAATATTTTCCTCACTGCAGTGTTCATTTATCCAATATTTTTACTTCATGGAGTGAATGGTGGTGAGTCTTGTAATATGCAGATTATATGAACATGAGAATGATAGTTTTGTTCTAATTATGGTGATGGCAATTTATATGCAAACAATGATGTTTACTAATGAACAGTGACGTTTTAAATTTGATTAGTTGCAACGTTTATTCATCATAAGGATAAATATGACCTTATTTCATACGCGCGAGTATTAAGCTTATGTAATTTAATAGTGACGAGATATTTGTGAGTTCGAAGTAATAAGTGTTCCATGTGCAAAATTATTTGATAGTGACTTATGAATTTGCATTTTGTAGAGTTAGCTACAAAGAATTTTATTTATGTCTAGTATACAATCGAAACGATAATTTTATAATTCGATGATAAATCATGTCTCATTTTCGAAAGTAAAATTAAAGTAGTTTGTGGCTCACACAAAATATTTTTTAGTATTTCTTAAAATGGATTTAGTGGTTGTGACCTATTATACAAGAGTATCAATAATGACAGTTGAGAAAATATCATCAACTGGGAATAATAAGTGACTACACTGATAGACGACTAACTGAGAAGCGATTAAATGAGTAATGTGAAGTAAATTACTCAGGTTGAGGAAGCTAATATTAAAGAACTCTCAGTTTCCGCTAAACAGACACCCTTAAGCTAAATGCTACTGATTCTGAAAAGCCATTTACACAGGTTGTGCCTGAGCACAAATTTTTCATTATTTCAGCTGAAGAAGGTAAGTTTTGATCAGTGGTTTTATGTACATTTTCACTTTGAATTTTCAATAACATGTTCAAATGATTATTCAAAGGCAAATCAACGTTTAGTGATTAATATATAAGAAACATTCACTGAAAGTTGTTCGTTCAGGAAACAACTAGGGAATCGATTCATGATTACAATCCACCTGACAAAGTACGTCAACAATGTTGACACTCAAATTTTCCTGAATTGTTAGGTAAATCAGCAGTATTTTGTGAGAATGAATTGTTGACCATCAAAATACAGATTTTGATTATTTGAATTAATTACAGTAACCATTAGTCAGATCGCTTCACGAATCGGAAACATAGAAATTACATAAAACTTTTTTTTGATAATAAAGACTATCATTAAGCATACATCATATTTCATTTCAGAAAACACTTGAGAGCTTATTCAACGTTTATATGATTAAGATCCATGGAAAAGTAACCAATCACTGAGTGGTGACATTAATCAATAAATCTAAATCAATAAATGTACATAGAATCATATTTTTCATTCGTCATATAAAATTTTGGACTTAACTGAAATCTATTTATTAAGGTTTTGTCAGTACTTTGAAAGCATCAACTACTTTTGAGACATTGGTAACTGAATCTGGAACACTTGACTTTATTTGTTTTCATCAAATGACTTTGTATGGAAAAAATAATTTTCATAGATTAACTTAGCAGCCTCTGCAGCAGTAGGTCTCAACATACATAAAGGAAAAAGCAAAATTCTCCGATGCAACACAACATGCACCAACCAAATCACGCTCGATGGAGATGCTTTCGAGGACGTTAACAACTTTACATATCTGGGCAGCATCATCGATGAGAAAGGTGGATCGGATGCAGATGTGAGGGCGCGGATTGGCAAAGCGAGGGCTGCATTTCTACAATTGAAAAATATCTGGAACTCCAAACAACTTTCAAACAAAACCAAAATCACGATTTTGAATACAAATGTGAAGACAGTTCTACTGTATGGAGCGGAAACATGGAGAACTACCAAAGCCATCATTGAGAAGATACAAGTATTTATTAACAGTTGTCTACGCAAAATACTTCGTATTCGTTGGCCAGACACCATCAGCAACAACGAACTGTTGGAGAGAACAAGTCAGATTCCAGTGGAGGAGTAAATGAGGAAGAATCGATGGAAGTGGATAGGACACAAACTACGAAAAGCACCTAACTGCGTCACGAGACAAGCCCTCACATGGAACCCTCAAGGCAAAAGGAAAAGAGGAAGGCCAAGGAACACACTACGCCGAGAAATAGAGAAAGATATGAGAGGAATGAACAAACATTGGACAGAACTGGAGAGGGAAGCCCAGGACAGAGTTGGTTGGAGAAAACTGGTGAGCGGCCTATGCTCCATTGGGGGTAACAGGCGTAAGTAAGTAAAGTAAGTATAGATTAACTTGCCTCAAATTACAACTTTGAGCAAATTTATTAAAAACATATATAAATCAATCAAAGTGCTATCAAATAATTTGTTCAAAGTAGCAGTTAAGAGGTGTTTCACTCTAGAATAAAGAAAGTTCTTCGTAAGTGACCAGGCACGACTTGAACAGCAGTTCAAACCACAACATTGAATATCTCAGCGAGGATGAGAAATAGCGTGGCACAATTGAGCAACAATCGAATAAAAGGTCTTTTTCATTTTTAAAAAAAAGTGTATTGACAGTTGTGAGGAGTATGTGAATGGCTATGAAACCTGTTCGAGTTATGCATCAAATTCATAAACGTTTGAAGAGATTTTATTGTTTCTCAGTCAGTCATTCAGTTGCAACGTAGAACTTCGTATTTTGTCGATAACTGACTGCCGTATAGTTTGGCATAGATCAACGTATAAAACGCACTGATTAATAGGAGAGTGTCGAAATAAAACTTGAAGCTCTCCAAATATATTTCTTGGTCTTTGAACAACAGGGTAATCTAAACCATTTCAGGTTCAAACAAATTGCACACACATTACACAAGTGGTTGACTCTCCGGAATTAGTAGATAATTGGATAACGTGACAACGTTTTAGTCGAACTGTACAGGGTTGACATCATCGAGATGCTGGAACATCTCGCTAAAGGGAAGTGCCAAATGGGATAAAACTCACGTTCTGGATTCCGTTACTGGTCATATTTTATCCATTCAGTATAACTTTGAACAAGATTTTCATTTAGAAAGTGATTTGGAACAGTCAAATGTCTATAATTAAGGTCAATGTTTGTATTATTCAATGTATTTTTTAGTGGTGTTTGATATGGTGTAAGTCGCATGAATGTCGTATTTTATCTTTACTATTTTTAGTTTTGTAGTTTATTTATTCTTCGTATAAAAATGAAAGTTTATTAGAAAGTCGATTTGGGTATGTGTAAGGTTTAATATAAAGTTCAACAGTATCTGCAACTGTGTGGAATTGAGAAACCGATGGAATTCAGATTGATGAATTAATTTATTCGTTGGATTGTCAAGTCGTTTCACATCAAATTAATTATGGAATTTTCTGTTTATTTTGTGAATCTGTCGAGTTGTGTGCATAATAATACGATTGTTATTTTCCATATAAATTGTAGTGTGTACCAATACGTCAAGCACATAGGATGTTATCAGACTCTGGACAAATTAACTAATCCATTCTTCTACAGTTATTCACACATCTTTTGACGCTGTTAACTATTCGTTTATTATCTTCGTTATTCTCATTGTGAGTGTATGAACACTAATGGCTTTAAATTTCATACATCTTCCCGCTTTCTTCATACCGTACTTCGTTTCGCTTTGACACTACTCTTTATTATCTGTCTACTTAGATGAATGTATGAAATGAATCTTTCCACAGAACCGTATTGAAGTTTCCAGTAATCTCTGTCGCATAACCGGCCTACATCTAAGAGTATTATACGGAAATTACAGGGAGGATTTCTTTCATAACATAGTCAGTGATTCAACCGGATCGAAGTCAGATTTCCGATCACTAAACTTAGTATATTTCCTATTTGATTCAAAAATGCCATTGGATAAAATTAATATTGTGGCTTAATGTTTCATAAAATGCAGCGAGTGCTCACGTGTGTACTCGGGTTATGCTGAAATAATCTTCATTTTTTCGAATTTTCTGATATTTATTATCACCAGTTTATTATTGATTATGCTTCAAAGTCTTGTTAGAAAACAACTAATTACCATGTTTGATTGGCCAATTATTGTATCTGTGTATATTAATTATTCTTTCGTGTATAAAGGTCGCGCAAGACCATGTATTGATTGAAATAAGACATAAGCACCATTGGAAGCTCATTTGGCTAGAAGAATGGTGTTCGCGCGTACGACTGAGGGTTCTAATTCCGATTTTGCTTGCGAAGATCGTAGATGCCCACTGCAGATGACCCCTATACAGGGATGAGACGGCGTTCCTTGACATTTATTGCTAGACAAATATTGAAAGATTCAGGATCGCCTATTTTATTCATCTTTCTTGTTTCGTAGCTGAATAAAATACCAAAAGAAACCTAATCATCATCAAGGAATGCCATTATCATTCATCTGATGCTGAAAAACAAAACTAGTATTTCGAAATAATTATAAGTAGGATGTGAAATGAACTATTATTTAGCAGCAGGAGTAATCGCCCAAGTAACAACATGCAAGTTTACAGTTAAAACTAAAGATAGTCAACACTCCTAATGGTATTTATCACATATTTTGTGCTCATTTTAATGTCAATTATGGAAGGGAGTGAACTGGTCTGTGTTTTGTGACTACCCAATAAATTTTGCCGAGGTATTTAATGTTTTTGAATGATTCTTATTTAAAGAAAATTTATTTTGGGCGTGTGGTGAGTTAGACCACATTATGTATTGTTGAAAGTATTTTGTGAATAAAAAACATTTTATAAACCTCAATATATTCCTTAACTCTTTCATTATTTTATATTAGACATTACAATGTCTAGGATATCCGTTTAGTTTGACAATAGTCTTGTTAGACAAAATACGAATGCACTCAAATATGGATTAAGAATACCAAGTCAATCATGAAATATGTATGTCGTTATTTTCTGAAATTCGCATTTATGTATAGTGTATTTTTAAAGGATAACTATCTGCCAACCTGCAAATCGTTATGTAGATGATCACAGTTTTTTGAAGTGTGCGGGTTTTTAAAACTATCGTTATCTTGTATTCATTATATTATGAGATGAGATATATATGTATATATATACTCTGAAAGCGATCCGTCCGTACCTACTTTGAGACAGAGCTCTAATGAGTAGAAACGTATTTTTGTTGTAATGTTGGGGCTAAATTTTTATCCACCTAAAATCAAAACGTAGTTTAATGGTCAATTCACATCAACACCTGCACGAACAATATTGAGTGAAGTAGTCTGTCTCACTTACCACTTCACTTATTATAAGTCTCATTATTCACGGCAAATCGGTATGTCATCCAATCTGAAAACGAATTCCGAAATTTACATTGACTTTGCGTCTCTTATGACATGTGTTATACCATCTGATAATGCTACGGTAAGCATAGTGCGATGCAGTAGAGATATGAGACTGTTGCAAGATGTGGACTACAAGTATATTTGAACCACTGTTCTCTTATCGCGTAGTAACAGAAGAGGGAATATTCAAATAAGTTTCGGAGTTGATTAGGTACTGTAACCTCATCAACTGAACATGAACTGGACATTTGTTGCGTAGTCATAACGATCATCCGTTTTGACTGGCATATGAATAAATCGAAGGAAAGCTATAAATAATTAAAACAAAACGTAATAAAAGCTCGTGAAGTATATGACCGTCAATCTGAACTACGGTGTTACGCGTGAGCTAACTATTTCTCAGTTGTTGAAGACATAGGATCATTTATTTCAGAATCGATCACTGTGGTCACAATTTCTTAACTCATTATATTCATGAAGATATTGAGTTACAGAGTTTCTTGAAACATAGTTTTTCCTTAAATCTTTTTGACTAATAAACACATAATCAGAAGATAAAGAACGAGAAATTTCACTATCCTATTTATATCGATTGAAAAGTAATTGTTTGACACCTGAAGTATGAATTCTGTATATTTAATGAATTATTTATTTATTATAGCTTACTTATTTTCTGTATCCCTCTTCAGGTCCAACTTATACTTACGTGTAGCTGATACTTTGAGATGTTTTTTAGAGGTACTCCCTCCTGTAGTTGGAGGCACCGAAAAATCTTGTACATAATGAATTTCTCATGTCACTGAAACTGAACTAAGTGAAAGCTGAATAAATAACGGTTTTCTGATCTCTCAATTTAGTTGTTTTTTGAAAAAATATTGTTTAGGCTGCAACCGTGTGTCGTTTTAACTAAATTTAAACAATGAAAGAATATACAGGTGTGAAGAAATTACTGGAATCAGTCAGTCAGATTCGTTGATCCTACAAATCGTAATAGATCGGTCACAGAGCTCATGTCCATAACGTTACTGGAAGCAAGTTCAACACCTAAAATATAATGCATCAAACTACAGTTATCAGATATTCAACAGGCTAGATTATAACTGCTTTCATGATGTTTTACACTAAATTCATTCCCTAACCAACCATTCCCTAACCTGTGTTTGATGTATACCTATTCAGATATGCCAGTCACAGTTCGCGAAACCTAGAACACCGAATAACATTCCACAACCAAACCTGTTTCCCATGTTCTTTATACTTTCAACTAACTGCCACTTATCCTGTTCATCCATGTTTGTCCCTTATTTTCGCCGATATGTGGTCTTCGGTTCATCACCTACCACCTTTGACCTTGAAACTCATAGGTCATGAATTGAGTGGTCCTCAAAACGTAACCTGCGATTTTTCCGAATATCTTGGGCAACTGCAGTCCAGTATGTGCTCTCTCAGAATACGATGTTGCTGATTCTGCTTGGCAAACGGATCCGCAGTATCTATTGTAGACAAATGTGAAAAAGACACCTGCACTTTTCATAGTATTTCAACTTTCCACTCAAAACAGTGAAACAGTCTTGAAATTTGGTTTCGGTGTTGGTTGGTGGCTGTTTTAGTTACAGATGCTGTTTACTCGTAAAATGACGTTACTACCTTACCAGTCCAATGTCTTCTGCTCTCATGGTTTATCAATGAAGCTGCTCAGACATTTGAAGGTTTCCACATCCTTCAGAGCGTGTCACTCACTGGGTTCCAGATCTGTTAGTGGGACATAATTGGAATTAAAGCATGACTACGTCGCTACGCGCTGATTGGCTGAATTCCTATCCAATCAGCGCCTCATCGAAGCTTGGAGAACAGGATAGAAAATTCTCGTATTATTAGCTGCATGCTGATTGGTCAAATCCAGTCCAGTCGATCACGTGAATTTTCTTCCAGAAGCTTTCTCATGTAAAGGCTATAAATAGACTTGCATTGTATTTATCTTTGCCTTCAAGTCTTCTTGCCTTCTTTGCCTTGGCTTTCGCCATCACCTCCAGCTTCTTATTCCTTGCTATTTTGGAATACAATCCTTTCTGTTCAACCGTGTTTTGATTTGGGTTACTTGTCCAGTGTTTTATGTCAAGAATACTAAGCAATAAGATTTAGCCGGAAAATATCTTAAGCAACCGTTGCAACAAGATCAATAACACTTTGTGATGTCACTGTGGTCGGCACACATGCTAAAATCCTCTTTTTGTCATATTTTTCGTCAGGTGTCCCTTTTTACAGGCTGATTTTAATTATGCTTCCTCTGAAATCTTGTGGAAGGTGGAGTATAGTTACCTCCATATCTGATTCAAACGCCTCAGATTATGTGTTTTATGGTCATGCTTCTCCACCATTCGTGATGCTTTCTAAGGCGACGATGATTCGAGTGTCAATAAGTCAGTGTCAATGAAGTGACCTGAAAAAGTTACTTCGATGCTGGGTGAGTTGAGTAGAGTTTGTATATTAAAGAGTTCTTCATAGTGCAGTCTGAAGTCAGTGAGACATACAAACATTTGCTGAAGCCTACGTTGAAAAGGATAGACTGTGGAGACAACAGAGTTCTAATTCTAACACTATTATTAAAGTATATAACACTTTACTATTCACCGTGAACTGGAAGTTGAGAAACGTTTTTTCAAAATAAATGCATTGTTGTTTAGCATTTTAACGTTTCAAGTCCCGCAGTCGCTCTATATAATGACAAGTTATTGTTTAACGTTTGTCGAAGAAGAGAAAATGAGTACCCAACCTTCAGACCATCTGCATACGCGAAAGATATACTTGTGTGAAAGCAACTCCACGAAGAACTTTACTTGTGATTGAAAGATCATCCGCAAAATGAAGATAATTGAAGCTGGTTATTGTCATTCACTAAATAAGAAGAAGTCTGATCCACTGGTTGCAGGATTTTCCTTATTATATTTCGACGGTTACTACTTTGAAATCTTTTGAAATTACTATGTATCATCAATAAAAGATAATGTCTAAACTAATTTCACTAAAATCCAATTTAAGAATGTTTGGGTAGCAAGTCATTCAAGAAAACAATTGAGTAATGCTTGTTGTTAATTGATGACGAATTTTTCATTCACATTGAATAACTGAGACTTTCGACAAAGAAAATCTTTTCGTCAGATTTGAAATTAAAAGAATATTCTTTATTGGCAAATAATTATTCAAATCGATTTTTATTTTCAGATTCGTAGTTTTACACAATATAAGAGGCTATAAAAGAGTATAGTTGAGTGCTAGTTTACAGTGTTATGGAGGAAATAGTGGAATAAAATATGCCTCTCATGTAAAGCAGATAAATGATAACCAATCTCCTTGGTAGCTCTGTGAGGCCGTAAATAGGATTACAGCTACATTGATCTTCAGTAAAGTGAGAGAAATATCATATTTAGTGTTACTGGTCGTCAAGTTAACATTTGTCTTTGATGGTTTTGAGTTGAGATTATCAAGATGATCACGTTTCATTGATGTTTCATGTTAAAGAGGCAACAGCATTAGTAGTGGCCCGTATCACGAGAGTAGTGTTCGACTGTTTGTTTACGGACTTGATAAGCGCACCAGAAGTCTGTTCAGAATGTTTCAGTTATTCGACAGGTAAACAAAACTACTCCTGACAAACTAACCTAAGTAGGACTCTGTAAAGTATATTGTAGTCATATTGTGACTACGGAGTTTTCCAGTGATCTCAACAGCTATAAATTAAATGACAGATGTAGTTTTTATGGCATCTTCAATATTCGAATTGACTGTGTTCTTAAAAAAACAAGGCCTGAAAGTCGATAAAGACAATGTGCTGCATAACCTCATGTAGTGTTTTTATAAAATATTTACAAGACGCCTAATTTTTGGGCAAATTCAACATACATGCTTAGCTAAACTTGCTCAAATCTTAAGTTATCTCTTCTACATTTGATGTTAAACACAACCTGTAATCATTAGATAATTGACGTGTTAGGTCGTGGACCGGTTCGCCACTAATGCACAAAATATGATTTTGTTTGAATTTGGTTTAAAGACCATGACGCGATAGGTCACTTAATTATTCTTGGAACTAGTATCACGTAGGTTGGATCATCAAGGAACGGCCTAACCGCATAACGGTAGAAAACTCCTCAGTCATTGAACAACCTAGATGCAAGTGAAAGAGGAAGGACTATTCGACTCAGACTACCCTCTCGTAAACAACCTGCCACTAGGACAAAAAACTTGTTACTCTATGATCGGTGGACCTCTGAACGCTAAGTTGTCTCAACCGTAGAGCAACAACCGTGTTGAATGACTACCAGATAGAGATTCGTTCATCGCTGTCAGAGACTCCGTAATATGCATACGAACCAGATCTCATCATACCAATCAGTAGAAACTAACACTTCTACATATATCAGCGAAAAACGTTTGTGAGCTGAGGAGATTGTAAACAATAAACTGTAAGCAAAATTAAGGAGACAGTAGATCGTATGATAATTATCCATTGATCGATAGAAAGTTTATGACAGCAACATTTCGCATATGATAGTCTAGTTAATTGATAAATATACAATTAGATTTTATACCTCACCAGTCAATAAACTGGAAAAATGATAAAAATTCTGGTTTAGACAAATAAATCATTCTGACCGGAAAACAGTAACACAATTTGAAAAAGGATATCTAAGTCACAAATTATTCATTAGAAGCATATTGAGAAAAGTAATGCCTCAACTTTCAAGAATTGTGCAACATTTGTATTGTTGTACGCTTAAAGTATCCCATATCTTTAAATATGTTTGTGATAAATTGTATGTTCGTTATTTGCGTACCGCTCTTTTCAACGCAGTATGTTTGATAACATGTAGACGTAACATATACTGAGTCACAGATTAAAAGTAGAGGAGAAAGCCATTTCATTCATTTCGTCAAATAATTTTGATTCAATTGATTGGTTGTTATTAACCGAAATAAAAAAAACGTAAATGAGAATTAGACACGATATTTCATTCACCATAATTATTTGTAAGGTAATCGGAGTTTACGATTGGTAACCGAAAACTTATTGATCAAATTAAATTTGTTTATTGTTGCAGTGTTGATATAATTTCATCAAAATTCATTCGAATACGCTTTCACAAAGAAAAACGTTTCAGTAGTTAGTAAACAATGGGGATCAATTAAAATAGAATTAGGATCATCGTTCTCCCCTTCTGTTCGATGTTTTTAATTCCTGGAATAAACGGCTAGTCCCTTGAATAAGATGTTGACAATGAAAAGCAGCCTTGATTTTGTTTGTTTGAATAAAAAAGAAACACATCTGTAAGACTGTGGACAAATAAAGTTAGATAAATCGTAACGAAAAAAATCCGTTTGAAAGACTTCAATTTTAGGCGGCTCTGTTGAGTTCAAAGTTGGGCTCACTGACTCCTGTATTTATGAACGTTTGAGTGTGCAAAGAAATTTATCCTCCTTTCAGCTTCCGTATATCATACTTTGGCGAATACCGTTTGTGCTATGGCGGTCATAAGAAGCCAAATAATGATTTCGTTGGATGAGTTTATTTCAGGCAATTGTTCGTGCGAATACGTATAAGAATGCGTAGCGTACAGGCAAAATGAAGCGGGGAGCAGTAGGCGAGCATGCTAACCCAATACGACGATGCATAACTAAGCATTTATAGTCAGACGAAATATGCAAGACATGTGATAAACGAATTATGCGGCACATAAGCATAGTTTGGCTACGTTAGATGACATGAGAATAACTGAAGAAAAGTGGATTGATAAAATTTTCGAAAAGCTGCTGAGCAAGCTGTGTGCTCGAGATAAAAGTACACTGACTCATTTGTAAGTGACTCGGAAATGAATTTATTTATAGTAACATTTTTAGCGTATCGTTGCAGAGTTAATTGTCATTAGTCTGTTCATGTTTAGATGATTTAGATATTTACTGACATATATACAATTATTTCTACTCAGTTATAGATGTAAACAAATGTGTTCCTTCAGTTGACTTCATCCGAAAATAAATACACCATATATATATCTTCATCGTTGCAAGAAAATTTCAGCATTATTTAAATATGGTGATACATTTTACAATGTCACAATCAAAGAAAGACATATTTTCATCTAATTTAGTCAAGTAAAACGATGAAATCCGCGTCAATGATCCGCCTGCTAGACACATGCTATGTAATCTACAAAAATTAGGGTAAAAGAATGAATTAGCATATGTTGTGGTCTGTTGAATTAATTAAAACTTAACCAACAAATGTGATTGATATAATATCTAAACAAAACAAAATCCGATCAATCATTGTTAGACCACCAATAAACAAAACCTGGTAGCTCCATACGGCCTTTTCGACCTAGTACGAAACTCAGCATTAGTGCATAT
>CALYCR020000595.1:0-15692 GCA_944470395.2 Schistosoma turkestanicum
GTCTAGCCGAAGCTAGTATACTGCGACGATATCAAACCCAAATATGGCTGTAGCCATATTATATATCAAAATTAAACAACATGTGTACAGTTCAGAAGCAAACATAAAAATCTTCCATATAAGTATAAAATAAAGAAACAAAAACAATATACAATGATAAAATCTCAAAATGGAATCAAATAGAGTACCAAAATGTTAACTGGAAGAGTCAGTCATATAATAACACAAATATATATATATATACATGGAGGGATTTTCCAAAAACGAAACCTAAACAAAGGATTCTACAAACTGCACAGCAGAAACATACGAACATTGGTTAGACGCGTGACAGGACGGTAGCTGCAGATGCAAAGCAGATTGTTGAACAAGTGTGAGGTCTCTCTGATCGATTTCAACCGTGTTTCTTACCTGGCATTTTGAAACAAAATGCCATGTGATAGAGGACAACACATTCTGATGAAGCTGGCAGTCGAAATACAGGCTGCTGACAGTTGACGATATTCGATTGCAATTGGTACTCGATTATTAATGTGTTCGAAGCATTGCTCGTGAGTGCTGGAACAACCGATTAGGCAGTGGGAGTGTTGCGTCATTCCAGGACTTTTGACAAATTCTACGTGTTTTTAACACTCCCGATTGAAACTGCTACCTTGATGTGTTCGTCGGACTTGCCTGTCGTGATGATTCAACCGAGCTATACTGTCTGGTTTTCGTTCCTGCAGGTCCTACCATGCCACGGATTTCCGTCTCTTTGGGTAAGGGTGCCCACTAAGGGCCTTTAAGAACGGAGCTAATCCTCAAACAACGTCTCATAAAAAGGCCGTGCGTGACCGGCCTCAAGCAGTTGTCCTTTGGACTCTGCGGTCACGCACCAACACTAATCTATCTTCTTTTTCAGGTCCCTCAGGAAGCAACCTTCCACGGTGTGGGCAGCCGGGAAGTGATAACCACCCTCATACCCGCAACAGCATGCGAGACCAAATTGGTCAAAATCAAATCCTTCCTACACTCCCTAATACCTCTCTTATCTCCACGACTAACTCTTCTCACATTCATTTATCACAGTGCACAGCTAATGCAAACGATGCGAGTTCGCGAAAAGTCGTTCCTGGTCTCCTTAAACCCCGTTCCAAACTACATGTTGGAGCATTCAACGTACGGACATTGTGTCAAATAGGGCAACAGGCATCATTAGCTAGGACTTTAGAATCTCGTTCCATCGATGTGTGCTTCGTCTCGGAAACGCGCATACAGGATCCGAGTAGCATCACTCATTTGACCCCACCATTTCTAGATAAAGAAGCAGCTCGATTTACCCTTCTTGTATCTGGTAGCCCTGATGCTGCTTCCAGGGGCCTCGCCGGTGTAGGTATAGCATTGAGTCGTAGGGCAGAACAATCTCTCCTTGACTGGATCCCTGTTGATAGTCGCTTATGCGCCGTCCGACTGAACGGGACAGTAAGGACTCGGAAAGATAAGGACACTCGTCGTTGCCTCTTCGTCATATCAGCCTACGCCCCCACTGACTGCAGCCCAGATGATGTAAAAGATGAGTTTTACAGAAAGCTACCTCCTTTCACTTTGGAGCATTTAAGTTTATTCCGAAGGAGTTTTATAAGTTCGGATGATTCATTGTTCAGCTGAACAGCACGCTTATCCTGTGCGATTGCCTTTTTAGTACGTGTTATTTCTGCCTCGACACATATTTCAGTCATCGTTACTAATGAGGAGAAGTTATTACAGTTATGAAATCTGGAAGCATGTCTTCGAAGACGTTTTCGTATATGACCTGGCATAAATAAGTCCTTAGGAATTCTGGGTCTCCAGGATTCTAAAGGTGCAAATTTGTTGAATATGCTATTTGTGTTGTGATAAAATACATTCATTAGTTCGTCAATATTGTGTGCGGTAAAGTAGTTTGTCCAGTCAATGCTTCTGAGGCAGTTACGGAAGTTTGATCAATCAGTCCTACGAAAGTCCCTACGAAGTGTAGTGGATTTATACTTAATAGTTGTAGCTCCTATATCAAGGCTGCATATGACCATATTATGATCGCTACCTGGGAACTTTTTTCCAACATATACAGTGTGAGGAATGAGATTGCTGGTGAAATCCAAATCCAATGTATTTTGATTTCTGGTTGGGCCATTGACATGCTGAGTCCACTCTCCAAGCTCTAAGCATTCGATAAATGATTCGAATCGTTTACGTGCTTTGATTGGGAACCAAGAGATTTCAGGCATGTTGAAGTCCCCACAAATAGCCTTGCTTGTGAACGGTAGGGATGAAACAAACGTGAATATTTCTGACAATAATGCTAGATCTCCTGTAGGCTAACGGTAGACAGAGCCAAACTACCTATTGACTGACTCATCTTACAAATCATACCATTTGTTTACTTAAAATCAGTGTGACATGCTGTGTGGATATATTGTCTGGCAAAGTTGTCTGGATCGCTTGTAATATGGAGCTCGTAGAGAATGTAAATTCCGATAAGGTGTACAAAAATAAAAAAATAAAAAAAAAATTTGAGAGTAGACCAGAGACCATTATTTACAATCAACCATTGAACGTAAGAGAGCCTACTCAGTGGATCGTGAGGTTCTGTGGCAGTGTCTGTCATTGAAAGGTGTACCAAAGAAGTATATTAACCTTATACAAGCACTCTACTCGAACACCACTGGTCGGGTGAGAGCATATGGCGAACTGTCATCTGAATTCTCAACATCAAGTGGTGTCCGTCAGGGCTGTCCACTCTCTCCATTCTTGTTCAACTTTGTCGTAGACATCCTATTAGAGTTAACATTAAGCTCGTCAGATTTTTCAGGGGTTGACCTTCTACCAGGAAAGTCGCTTACTGATCTAGAATATGCCGATGACATAGTTCTATTCGGTGAAGACGCTGACAAAATGCAGAGTCTTCTAACTACCATAAGCAACAATGCGAGCATGTTCGGGATGCGGTTTTCCCCCTCGAAATGCAAAATGTTGCTTCAAGACTGGGTTGCTTCGGCACCTGAACTAGTGATAGGGAGTGAAGTAGTCGGGCGTGTAGATCACTTCACTTATCTGGGGAGTCTCAACAGTGCTGACGGTCTGGTGACTGACGAAATCTCAGCTCGGATACAGAAGGCTCGATTGGCCTTTGCCAACCTGCGTCACTTATGGCGTAGGCGTGATATCCGTTCGCTAACCAAAGGGCGGGTGTACTGCGCAGCAGTTCGTTCCGTTCTCTTATATGGCTGTGATACATGGCCGTTAAGAGTAGAAGATGTTCGTAGGTTACTAGTATTCGATGATAGATGTTTAAGAAACATTGCTCGTATATCGTGGGACAGCCGAGTAAGCAATGCTGTCGTTAGGAAAAGAGTACTAGGTAAGGATGGCACATCAATAGATGAAGTGGTGAAACTTCATCAGTTGAGGTGGTTGGGACATGTGTTACGTATGCCTAACCACCGACTGCCTCGACGACCTATGTTTTGTGGTGTAGGAGTAGGTTGGAAGAAAGATAGGGGCGGCCAGACCAAAACATGGCAGAAATCCATGAAGTCACTGACAAGTGGACTGAGTCATGTTGGTAGATGTAGACTACCTGGTTGGGGTCCGCGAGACGAAAGTCATCAATGGTTAGAGACCTTGAACGACATGGCTCAAAATCGTTTGCAATGGCGCAGGTGCATCCACTCTTTGTGTTCTCTCAAATCCTAATCTTCTGGGTTCGTCAGCACCTCTACTTTGTCTTTCTAACCTTATCTCACTGAATTATACTTCTTGAATAATATCTTAAACCCTAGTCTTCTTTATTATAACATTAATACCTCTACCATCTTTATCACTATGGGATTTGATTTGACATTTGCGTCTCTGTGCTAATAATGTGGTATGGCAACATGAACTTATGTACATACGTACGAAGTTCTACGTTGCAACTGACTGACTGACTGAAGAGAGCCTAACATCACAAAAGGAGGGAGGGTGGTGTATCTGACCTGCATTCATGACGGTGGGTCGATAACCTCAATCTACCCATGTCTGTGTGGCAGAACATTTTGTTTGCTTACGGCTCCTTACGATATAGCAGGACGTAACAAATCAGTGATATTGATGTTACTTTTCCTTGTAAACCTCGTCTACAACTCATATCTGTAACCTTGCACTGGATTTTACTTCCTACCGAGAAATCCTATTACAAGCTGGTCTGGATAACTATACTAAAAAGAGCTCATTCATAATTTCTTGAGCCGCAGAGTTAAAAATAAAAAGAATAAACAAAATAAAAAAAATTATATCACTGAGCCTCTTTATTATATTTTGCAAATCAACATTATTACTAACAACTTGGTTCTTCTGAATTTCCTCTATTCTTTCCACTAACTTCCCACCAATAATTTGTCTTCATTAACCTACATAAGTGCAGGTGTACAGTTATGATATTAAAAAAATCTGAGTAAACACACCTTTGTTTTATCCATATACGTATTTTCTGTTCCGCTCCTCGTCCCGTTTTCTTTATCCCTCTTTTTTTCAGAACTTTATTCCACTCATCATATATTAGTCTGCATATTTGCAGCAGACCTGGTTACCCTACCCAAGAACATGTGAAATCATTTGTTGATGAATATCAACCTTACCTTTGTACATTTATCGCATCAATTCTTGTTATATGAAAACCCATCTGTACCATGAATCGTCCCTTAGTCCAAAAGATGATTGTCGTAACGCAACCTTCGTAACTTGCGCCAGTTCTTCGCATTGAACATTCCAACTTTAAGAACACAATGAATCTTGTGAAATGTTTCAGTAACTGCATATCGTTTTAAAAGAAATATGTTGTTAATCTTAACATTTTGATCTTGCCTGTAAATTGGCATGTCTCTTGTAACATGTTTGTTATTTGAGAATAAATTATTATTATTATTATTATCTCGGAAAAGGATGGTCTTATTATCCATTCTCAATCTAGGAGGCTGGACCGATGGGCAGAACACTTTAGGGATCAGTTCAACTGGCCTCGAGCCACACTTCGGTTGCCCACGATCTCCAGTCAGCCTGAATGGCAAATCGATTTAAGTCCTCCCAGTTTACATGAAGTCGAGAAAGCTATAGGAAATGTAAGGGGAGGTAGAGCGGCAGGTCCTGATAGGCTAACACCTGAGATGTTTAAGGATGGTGGTCCAGTTTTAACGGTTAGACTGACCGAGATCCTGGGTAGAATCTGGGAACTGGACGTAATCCCATCTGACTGGTCTCAGTCGCTAATTGTCCCAATTTACAAGAAAGTACAGAATTCCTCTTGTGACAATCACAGGGGAATAAGTTTAACTAATATAGTTTCTAAATTGTTAGCCTCGATTATACTTAGACGACTAACTAGAGCTCGTGAATATCAGACTACAGAAAACCAGTCTAGTTTTCGACCTGGACGTGGTTGTATAGACCACATCTTCACACCACGACAGGTCCTGGAACACAGACACCCATTTAGACGTCCGACAATAAATGTTTTCCTGGACCTAAAGGCGGCATTTGACCCGGTAGATCGTGAGGTTCTGTGGCAGTGTCTGTCATTGAAAGGTGTACCAAAGAAGTACATTAACCTTATACAAACACTCTACTTGAACACCACTGGTCGGGTGAGAGCTTATGGCGAACTGTCATCTGAATTCTCCACATCAAGTGGTGTCCGTCAGGGATGTCCACTCCCTCCATTCTTGTTTAACTTTGTCGAGGACATCCTCTTAGAGTTATCATTAAGCTCGTCAGATTTTTCAGGGGTTGACCTTCTACCAGGAAAGTCGCTTACTGATCTAGAATATGCCGATGACATAGTTCTATTCGGTGATGACTCTGACAAAATGCAGAGTCTTCTGACTACCATAAGCAACAATGCGAGCATGTTCGGGTTGCGGTTTTCCCCCTGGAAATGCAAAATGTTGCTTCAAGACTGGGTTGCTTTGGCACCTGAACTAGTGATAGGGAGTGAAGTAGTCGGGCGTGTTGATCACTTCACTTATCTGGGGAGTCTCAACAGTGCTAACGGCCTGGTGACTGACGAAATCTCAGCTCGGATACAGAAGGCCCGATTGGCCTTTGCCAACCTGCGTCACTTATGGCGTAGGCGTGATATCCGTTCGCTAACCAAAGGGCGGGTGTACTGCGCAGCAGTTCGTTCCGTTCTCTTATATGGCTGTGATACATGGCCGTTAAGAGTAGAAGATGTTCGTAGGTTACTAGTATTCGATGATAGATGTTTAAGAAGCATTGCTCGTATTTCGTGGGACAGCCGAGTAAGCAATGCTGTCGTTAGGAAACGAGTACTAGGTAAGGATGGCACATCAATAGATGAAGTGGTGAAACTTCATCAGTTAAGGTGGTTGGGACATGTGTTACGTATGCCTAACCATCGACTGCCTCGACGACCTATGTTTTGTAGTGTAGGAGTAGGTTGGAAGAAAGATAGGGGCGGCCAGACCAAAACATGGCAGAAATCCATGAAGTCACTGACAAGTGGACTGAGTCATGTTGGTAGATGTAGACTACCTGGTTGGGGTCCGCGAGACGAAAGTCATCAATGGTTAGAGACCTTGAACGACATGGCTCAAAATCGTTTGCAATGGCGCAGGTGCATCCACTCTTTGTGTTCTCTCAAATCCTAATCTTCTGGGTTCGTCAGCACCTCTACTTTGTCTTTCTAACCTTATCTCACTGAATTATATTTCTTGAATAATATCTTCGAACCCTAGTCTTCTTCAGTAACAGTAATACCTCTACTATCTGTATCATTATGTGATTTGATTTGACGTTTGTATCTCTGTGCTGTGGTATGGCAACATGAACTTATGTACATACGTAAGAAGTTCTACGTTGCAACTGACTGACTGACTTACTGCTTTCTTCTCTGTTCGCAAACCGTGGTCGTAGATAGTCGTTAATGCGGGAAGCTTACTGAATTCTACAAATCAGTGATATTTCCTAGGCAGAGACCAAAGCCAATATTCACTGCAAACTACATGCAGTCGCATTTTTGAAAATCAACCACCGTAACATTCTTCATAAGCAATGTCTCCAGTAGTTTCACATCCATTCTACAACAAATGAATAAACTGAATGATGCACACACATTTGGTGACATGAATTAAGTTTTCACCTAAAAGAGACTTCTATTCATGAATATTTTTTACATGCATTTCACTGAACGATTGTTTTTCCAGTGTTTCAAGATGCTGCCTAACTATTTTGAGTTGATTCGGGAGATCAGTTTCATCACCGACTGACAACAACCACATAACATTTTGGTGTATAATACCATATCAAATGGTCTATGTAGCTTATCGAACAGTGCTAGTAGATTGAAAAAGGAATCTTCGCGATACCGAACTCGTATGATTATTGCAATTACCAGTGACGTCAATCTATGTATAACAATCTATCACTTCTTGATGAAGTAATGTTTATTTTCAGTTACACGTAGATATGAGTAAGTTGTGCGAGAACCGATTTCAAATCACTCTGTTTCAATGCTATTAGATATCTGATTCCAAGAATTTGGGATGGAAACGAGAAACTCAAGTAAATTATCTGCAACTCCTGAAGAACGTTTTGAACTACAAATGAGACAAGAAAATGATTTTAAATTTGATTATGACGTTGTTGTTACTCCGAATTTCTGAGCATACATATTCCATCGTATCTGAATGCAATGGTTGAGATGGATGCATATTAAATTATTCTACTATCATATGAACAGTTTGTGATGTCAGTCTGAACGAAATACAAAGAAACTTAACAATCATATGTTTCATCATTTCAATCAAAATCAAAACACAAATTATAGATGTAGTGTAAATTTATTCATTATCTGATTTAAACACAACCATAAAAATAAAATAGTGAACTTAAGGCGTACGTACGCTATACAATTCAGTATAGAGAAACAGAAAACTGAGTTTTTTTTCCAACTGAACCAAATGAGGATGCGTTTTTGAGCTTTCGGTAGAAGTTCCGTACAGTTACAATCTTCATTCTCCCATTATTATTTCACACAATAATCGTCGGAATCTGCAAATAATATACCAAATATGGTTAACCAGAGAAAGAGAAATAAATTTATTTTTTAAAGTTTTTGTTATACACTACAAGTGAAAGGAATTTAGTTTCACGGAAGACAGTAACAGACAAGTCAAAGGTTCAGATCAGAGATGTAAACTAGAAGAAATAGACGGAATTTTTCAAGAGTATGTAAATTCAACTCAATGAAAATTTGAATAAAACGATGATATATTCCACATTTGCAGCGTGTTCAAACATTCCATAGATGAATAGCCTTGGAAACCGTATTATTTTCGCACTTATGTCAAAAAGCACTAATCTATTCAATTAAAAATACTAACTTCACTGTGGTCAAATAACATAACCTAATAAAAGCGATTACTCGATTCACAAGAATTGATAACGCTGACTTTCCCTGGGCACAACTCTAAAAACGATATTCGCTGCAAACTACATGCAGTAGCAGGTTTGGAAATCAACTAAGGCAAAACATCACATCATGAGTGTCTTCAATATTTTCACATATGTTCTACAGAAGTTTACAAAATGAAAAAAGTACACATTCGAAGTGATGTCAACTGACTATTCACCAATAACGGACTTCCAATCTTGATTACCTGCATCCTGCATCACACGAAACCATAATCACTTACACGTGGTTAATTAATTCACTTTGCTTTTTAGAAATTTTTCTTTTATTGCGAGATTGGATTTTTCAAAAACTGACAACAACTTAACAAGATCCTGGTTCATTTCATCATATCGAATTTCCAATGATTGTGATAGAACAGTGCTGGCGGATATAGAATGAACAACGAGTATGCAAACCTTTTGGAAATTTCGTACTGAACAGTGCCAACACTGTCCAACAATCTCTCACCTACTATTAAAATAAGGTTTTTTCCCTGAAGTATTTGAAAATATAAGACAATGCAATTTTCTTATCTGTATTTAGAATATGCAAGAGAGACGATAAACTGAGGTTAATTATCAGCTAATCCTAGGAAAACTTTCAAATGACAAATAATACTTGAAAATAATTTTAAAAATAAAAATATCTGAACTCACATTTTCGCAATCAATATTGCACTACATAGCAGGTATTCCGTGAGATCATTCACCGAATGTGGCTAGGTTGAATGCATTTGATACAAAATTATTTAGGAACTGATGAATAACAAAACAATGATGTTCTATGAAAAATTTTTAAATAGAAGTTAGACGATTCGTAATTATTGATAAAGCTGATATTTGGTCGGCACAACCGCAAAACAACTGAAAACAACCAGTTTTTGCGCTTGTGGAGAAAATTTGTATCTCATTTGAATGATCGTGGCGCTGTTTCGTTCTCTTAGTTCAATGTTTCGGTCGTATAGCTTTCATTGTTCTTCTGAACATCATAATCAGCTCAAACTTCAGATGGAATTGAAGTATTTCAATTTTACCACGTTTGACCTGTTGCTTGTTCTGCTAACCTTGATCTTGAGTCGTTGCTGTTGAGCTTAAACCTGTCGTTTTTGCACCTTTGTTTTAGTTGTATCCCTATTTTGATCTGTTTCTTGATACTATGTCGCCTATGATTTTTCTGATTGTTTGATAAGTTGAGTCAATGTCGATGTGTTTGTTGGTTGCTAATTGACCTAAATTTCAAACTTCTAGAAATTCTCTAGTGTTCTATAAATTATTTCTACATTGTCGCAATGGTATGTATGTAAAGAATAGCCCGTGTGCATAGAAATAAGCGAAAACTGTCGTGACGTTGACTGCGAATTGAGTGTTCACGTAAAAGAAGCTGAAGAGGCCCTCCACTCTGTCCCATGTAGTGTTTCTCATAGTGTGAGCAATTTATTTTGTAGATGATGTTTGGTTTTTCTTCCTTTGTCATTTATTGAAGTGATTCTGTCGGTTTGTGTGCAACACCTATTTCAAATGGTTTCAGCAGTCGTGGTGAATGCTCTGATATGTCTTTTACGTATGGAGGAATGATCCGTTTATTGGTTTCTATACCACATTTCGCTTCCGCTGACCATTTTGGTTGATGTTTCTTGATGAAGCTGTGTAGGTGACCGTTCTTTTGAAAGATAGTCACTACATGACGAGCATACCGACGTTGACCTGATTTATCAAACCATCAGAAAAATCATAGGAGACACAGGAAACAGTTCATAATGAGCATATAAACATAACGAACGTTCGAACAACGACAGACTTAAGCTCAACAGCAACCAATTAAGATCGAGTTTAGCGGAACAAGCTAAAAGCAAAACGTGATGGAATTCGAATACTTCACTTCTACATGAAATTTGTGCTGATTATGATGTATGGAAGACGTTTGGAAGCTTCACAATCGAAATATACAACTTATGGAACGAAAAACCACCACAATACGAGGAGTCTTGCTACCGAAAACAAAATCAGGAAAGATTTACCGTCAGTCGTGTCATCGGCAGTATCGTATATATCCTATTGAAAAAATCCAATAAATGATGTACACACATGAGATGATGTGATTTGAGTATTCACCAAGAAGATACTTCTATCCTTGATTATTTCCAACATGCATACCGCTAAATCATTATAACATACACGTTTGTTCAGCATTCTAATATTGTCTTCAAAATAGTCAGCTTATTGACCGGATTGATTCATCGTGAACTTACAGGAAATATACAACATATTGTCACGAATTACCTCATGGAGTTATCAGAAAACCTAACTGAGCACTTCTTGTAGATATATAGAATAAACAAATAGTATAAAAAATCCTTGGTACTCGGCACCAGTATAACGCACTAGACAAACGTAGGACAACTGAGACTAGCTTCAAAGCAACTGCTGTTATACTCTGGTCATGAAGGGGAAAACGCTTCACAAACACATCGATGCTTTCCAAACATGCACAAAAGGCACTGATATGGTGGGTATCTCATGGACTCACGATTCTCAAAGCAGCCTTCAAAACAAAGAGAGAGGACATCACAACGAACATCATCCAATGCTATGCACCTTAAAATGAATACAATCACGACGGGAGAGATCAATGCTACGAAAGGCTGCGGTCAATCGTCGACAGATGCTCATCAAAGGATTCGACGATTGTGATGGAAGACCGAAATGCCAAGGTTGGAATGGACAATACTGGATATGAAGACATCATGGGATGACATGGACTGGAAGAAGCGAACGAAAACGGTGAGAGATTTGCTAACCTATGTGCCTTCAACAAACTGGTCATCAGTGGCCCAATATTCTGACACAAGCGCCTGTACAAAGCTACATGGGTTTCACCGGATCACTCTACTCAGAAACAAATCGACCATATATGTATCAAATAAACGTTCAGAAGGAAAAGGGAGTATATGAGAACTAAGAGCGGAGCTGATATAGCCTTAAATCACCACTTGCTGGTCGTCGAAATGAAACTGAAAATAAATAAGCACTGGACAACGTGGCCGACAACATCACACAAGTGTAATACAGCCTTTCTTCGGGATTCCGTTACACTCAACGAATTGAGGATAGTTCTTACTAATAGGTTCCAAGCTTTGCACGATATATTCAATGGAGAGGAAGCAACATTGAAGAACAATCGTGAGGGGATCAAGGAGGCAATCACTTGAACATGTCACGAACTCTGGGTCGCAGGAAATAACATGAAAAGGATTGAACCTTTGTTGGTACTCTTGAAATCATTGAAGAAAGAAGGAACAAAAAGGCAGCAATCAACGTCAGCCAAACAAGAGCAGAGAAATTCAACGCACAAGCTGCATACTCAGCAGTAGACGGGGAGTCTTAGAAGAGCATCTGAGCTGACAAATGAAAATATGTATAAAATCTAGCAATGACAGCGGAAAAAGATGCAAAAGACGGAAACTTGAGACAATTGTACGAAACAACAAAGAAGGTGGCTGGAAACTATCGTAAACAAGAACGTCCAGTGAAAAGGAAGGAAGGCAAAGTAATCAGCAACACTGAAGGACGGCGAAGTCGGTGAGTAATGCACTTTAGGTACCCTTGAGTCGACTAATTCCACTGAACCCACCCAGCATCGAGGCAGCATCCACCGACCTTTCAATCGATGTTGGTGCAACTTTAAATGAAGTGATCAATATGGCATTCAGACAATTCAAGATCGGCAAATCAGCGGGACCAGATAACATTCCAGCAGAGGCAATGAAAGCAGACAATGAAGCAACTGCGAAAATATTTCACATTCCCTTCAAAAAGATTTGGAATGTGGAACAAGTAACATCAGACCAGGAAGAGGGATAGCTGGTTACGATTCCAAAGAAAGGCGATTTCAACAAGTGTGGAAACTACAGAGGGGTCACTCATCTCTCAATTACGGGCAAAGTCTTCAACAAGGTTTCGTTTAACAGAATGAAGTACTTCGTAAGGATTGATCATGTTCTGACCGAACAGCGACATCACGTATTTGTGCAGAAATCAATGTAATGAAACTCACCACTCTACATAAATTTCATCGACTACGAGAAAGCATACGATAGCGTGGACAGGAAAACACGCGTTCGAGGTGAAGACCGGTGTCACGCAAAGTTGCGTACTGCCACCTATTTGGCCAGACACGATCAGCACCAACGTACTGTGGGAGAGATCAAACCAGATTTCACCAGAAAGGGAAATTAGGAAGAAGCGTTGGGAGTGGATAGGACACATTTTACGAAAAGAACCTAACGGAGTCACAAGACAAGCCCTCACATGGAAGTCCAAAGCGAAATGAAAGGTGGAAGTCCAAGGAACACATTACGCCGAAAAATGGAGAAAGACATGAATGAGAAAAATGAACGAAAATTGGACAGAATTGAAAATGGAAGCCCAGGACAGAGTTGGTTGAAGAAAACTGATGGGCGGCCTATGCTCCATTGAGGGTTAGCAGGCGAAAGTTGATACGTACGTAAGTATGACAAAATTCATAGAGTAATCGAAATTGAATTGACACTGCTGTGTAACACTCTGACTTTTAGAGTCAATGTATGTTATTTCGATTATGTGTAGATATAAGTCTGTTGTAAAAGTAATTATCTCAGCTTGTTGTGTTTCATTGCGATTTTGTTTTACTCTATCCAGTAGTACAAACGAGAAACTGAGTAAATTGACTTTACATGTTGAGGAGCATTTTCGATTAGAAGTGACACATGAAACTCATTGTAATTTTTTAAGAATACCCTTACTTACGAGTACATATTGATAACATTCAATACAATTATTTAATATTGTTGAAAGACATTTCACAACTTGAACATATTTCTCACGCATTAGTTTCTCTATTATTTCTTCATTATCCTTTGAAGCATTATCTAATTTTTTCTGTATGAAATACATTTGATGATAAAACAAGATTAATTGAACAATAATGACAAACACATCAATCATGTTCTATGGCAAAATCCTATAAGATCAATGTTAACAACTATCACAAACCGAGATAGGCGTTTACACGTTTCAAAATCATCCATCAAGCTGATATTTCCTATGCACAACTCTAAAACCAATATTCAAGTAGATCTTTATGAGGATGAACAATGCAAATTTCCCATAAGCAATGACATCGGTAAATTCACATATATTCTACAACAATAAATATGATAATCGATGTACACACATGACTTGGAGCTAATTTAGTATTCATCGAATACAGATTTCTATTCTTAATTATTTCCAAGTTGCATTACAATAAACAATCATTACTCACAGAGTTGTTCAGTATTCTTATGAAGTTTATAAGTTCGTCACAAACTAACAACTAGATATTGAATGCAAACTCATAAATGTTTATTATATCATGAAATCCGAAAATTAAATATGAATATGAAAACAAGAAACCGGATTGAATGACCTGAAAAAGCGGACGAATATATTATGCGAGAAATTACATTTAAAAAACATATAAATCTGTAAAATTAAAATTACTTACATTTATCTGAGAAACAATGTTTTTTAAACGATATTCAGTTTTCATTAAAGCAGATTGTATTTTCATAAATTTAAGTAGTATTTTTATCTGCGTGAAGAAACTTAAATTACGCAAAACATCATCCGAATCTATCTGCATGAAATGAATTGGATACATGATTACTGATTCACAAGTAACAAACACGAAAAATACGTTTAATGGTTAATAAAAAATTTCCAAATGACTAAACAAAACAATCACACTCGTCACAAATATCGACAAAGCTGAAATGTCCTACGCACAAAACTGAAATGATTATACACTGGAAACTACGACGAGTTGCACTTCAGAATACCAACTAAGTCAATATTTCCCATCACGACTATCTTCACTAGTTACACATATATTCAATGCAGAAAATTATACAAAAACCGATGTACACACATCAAGTGATGTGAATTTAAAATTCGTCAAATACAGACTTCCATTCTTGATTACTTCCAACTCGCAATTCACAGAATCATTATCACTCAGAGGTTTGGTAGTACTTTACTACGTTCTTCAAAAATATTCGTTTGATTTCGCTTATTTCATTCATCCAAAGGTTACAACAACTCTAGAGGTTGCTGGTTTGTATTACCATATCAAGTTGTCAATGTACCTGATCGAGCATTGTTAGTTGATATAGAATGAATAACTAGTATAGAAAATTTTTATGACAGTCAGAAATCCTAATCTAACATCTTTCTAATAATCTCTCACTTTGATTTGAGTATATGTATTTTGTTTCAGTAATATTTACGTAAAACTAAATTGTCATAGAACTGTCGTCGATGTGTACGGTTTCTATGCGGATTCATATTTTTTCCTTAGAAAATGCTATGGATACGTGAAATTGACTGAAATTATTTGCAAATCCTTATAAACATTTTACATTTGAAATGACACATGAAATTCATTGGAATTTTTGAAATGATCTAACTCACAATTTCATCCTTAAATATGTCTATAATACTTCGAAGTATCGATAGAAGACTTTTTACAATCAATGTTTGTCCTTTTCTCGTTGGCACCTCTTTTAAATCTTCTACCATCATTTCAACATCTTTCAATTTTCTCTGTATAAAAAATATTGGATACATGATTATTTTATGAACTAGTATCAGACACAACATTACCGTTATATGGTAGAGTCTCAATTCAATGTGGTCAACTAACGTAACTAAAAACAAGCGACTACATTCTTCATAAACTAACCGTATCGAATCGTCAAAAAACTTATTGATCCGTGCTAGTAGACATATGGAATAAACAAATAGTATAGAAAATTATTTATTCCACAAGTAGACCCTCCGTGGATACTGTCGGTCACAAGCTCGTATAAAGGAGGAAGCGTTGTGCGTTGGGTTGCCGCCCGTATCCTAAGTAAAAACTAACTTGCTAAAAAACGCTAACCAGAATAAATAATTCAAACCGTTTTCAATCTACCCTGAGATTCGGCAGAAGAATTATGACGTCGCGTGATGAAAGCCGAGTTCCTTCAGAATTCACCAGCTTGATGCCTGTTCTGACAATCAGTGCAACCATTTTTTTAGGTACGTAAAACGTTCGTACATTTTGGGAGACTGGGAGACCATTACAAAGTGCGGCAGAAATGAAATGATTCAAGCTCGTGGTGCTCCGCACCAGTGTAACGCACTAGACAAACGTAGGACAACTGAGA
>CALYCR020000596.1:0-13181 GCA_944470395.2 Schistosoma turkestanicum
AATTATTGTCTATTCGTTATACTTCGCAATAGAATTACTACTTCGAGACATTTGACCATCGATAAATATGATGATTATTCGGTATATTCCATTCTATTCTAAATAACAATTTGAAGTTAAAGATGTAGAGTACTTGTGAGTTGGCGGCTCGTGTTAAAGGATTGCAGCTGCACAATGTCGTCATAATAATGTGACTTCCTTGTCAAAATGAAAAAGATGTAACGGGGAAGAAAAGATTCATTTCAGCGATTTCATTTACTGAAGCCATTGGAACGAACATTTTACTCACTGTTACATCTTCATTATTTTAGTGAATCTATGCGCTTTGTCAATTTTATTTTCATTCAAAATCTTACTTATTTTTGCGAAGGACTTCCGAAGCGTATCTGATGAAAGCTGAAAATTTTGAAATTAGACTATTATTCATAGCTCTGTCGAATGAAACCAAACTGATACAACGGTCATGACAGAATTTATAGTGTAATCTATTTTTCGCGTGAACGTGTTTCTAGCTGATGGGGAGAATTTGTACGAAATATGAGAATAGAATTTCCATACTAGTCACACAGACTGGATGAACAGACACACTGAATATCAGCTTGAAGAAACACTTAACCCTTTCGATGATTTGAATATCCAAAATGAAACAAAACATAACGATGAATAAGGTCGGTTGGAAAATAATCCATATCGTATTCACAAAATAACTAAAACAAGTTTCGATCTGATGAACTTACATGTACGTTCAGCGTGTAAGTTTTTCGTGAGGTAAAATATTTCAAATTTTTGGTCCAGTCCGCGAAACGCTTTAGTGCAAATAGAGAATATAAAAAGTAATAGATTATTTGATGCAAATTGTTACACGTAGCAATGATGTTAAATCATACTTTGATATTACGATCGCTATCATATACCCTGTGGGTTGATTTGGCCTAATCTATCTGTTCGAATATGAGTAAATTTCTATGAATTGTAGTTACCATTTGACAGATTTTGCAAAATGACTCGAATGAATTGAGTATTTGGAGACTTTTCTCAAACATGACTAGGTGAGAGCTCTTCCTATTATGCTGAATCATACATCATACCCTGTGTGTTTGTTGTATCAAATGAGACACTAACAGTAACCAGCAAAGACACATTTACGGACTTTAACAAACCAATTTACAAACAAACACGATTTCAACAAACCTGTAGGATAATGACTTTTAGATAAACGTTTAATTAAACACAGAAACTTAATGTTACACATTCAGTCATACACCGACCTCGTCTCTCTAAAAAATTAAACTGATAATTTACATTACCTTCAATTTGTTGTGGTGAAAGATTGGCGAAACACACTGATTTATTGTAACTGACTGCCTGCACTGTTCAATTGAGAAAAGCAGGTGAAATGAGATACATGATCAAATGCATGAAAACGTTATGACAAACAAACGTGCACAGTGTTAGTCGCCTAAATCACGTCATATTTTGTTTACATACGCACATGCAATTTAGCTAAACGTTTACTTCCTTGATGTAAATTGTTTTACATGTGCAGCTGTTCACTTAATCGTATTTATGCTCGATCACATACCAAGCAAACGATTGTGCATTAGGTATTATTTCTTATCACTGTCTGAAGCCGTGTGATGTTTGATAGTTGGAGTGGTTGCCAGATTCAAGCTGCACTTATGTTTAACTCAGTTTAACATCAAACCAGTCATTACAAACTGATCACATTGTTATCAGATCAACGTTATCTCATTGTTGATAGAATGTATTTTGAGCTGCATAAATATGCATAATCAAAATAATGAGTACAAATATCATTATCATCATTTCATCAAATATAAATGTGACATTAAAAACGTTGCTACAAAAATTGATGATAAAATGTTCGCTGACGTGATCACAAAGTGTCAAAAATGCCCACAACTCAAACTGTGAAATAACAGCAATGAAATTGTTTCTTCAATAAAACAAAAGGAACTTCGAACATGCAAATTAGTAAACTGTTAAAATGTCAAAGATACATAATGTTAGAGTACATCTTCAAAAATGTGTTTCACTTACGTCTAAAGTACTTTATTCCTTCTTCGTAGCAGTTGAAGAGCCTAATGAATTCGGGGCTGACAACTAAGTATTGGGAAGACGATAGTGTTAGCATATTGATGTAATTACTAAGAAGCTTATCTATTCAGATATAAAGTCAACTGTGTGCAAATATCTGTGTATTTTGATTAGGCCGAAAGTTTGACAGAATAATTATGAAGAGCAACAAAACGTGAAACTCACTATCTTTAGACTTTAGGTATATTACGGTCCCTTAAACGTTCGAAAACGTAAATCAACGGAATCCGATTGTTACATATTACAGTTTAGCTAAGTCAAACAGTTTAATATAAATGTATGCTGGCAAATAGGACGAAGCACATGCACTGATCAATTTGACTACCAAACAATAAAAGTAACAGTATTTCACGATTCGCCATCCTGACCACAGATGTGGAAATATCACAGAAAAAGCATCGAGCTATCCGGAAAGTTTCGAATACTGCTAGTACAGTTTCCGAGTTAGTCACCTTTCTCACAACTATCTAGATCAGTGAGGCATGCATTTTTAGGTGAATCATTCAGTAAGAAAATCTCGATAGTTTATTCATGTTCTCGAGTAGCTGAAAGGAACAGTGAATAATACTACGAAGATTATATTGAGCCTGTGTTTTAGTAGTGGAAGCTAAATGAATGTAGTTTGAATGCTGATATTGATGCCTCATCTCGCCAGGATTATTCATCACTCCGGTCTATATGCTGGCAACGCTGGGTCAACTAAACTCTTTCGGATAAATGGTGGCAAAGTGTGCAAAACGTATGTGCACATTATTTAGTTTATCCAAAGGGGAAATTTCAAAACGAGCTGAATGACTTGTAGACCTCTATGACTAGTCAAATTCAATTGTTTAGTATCACTAAGTAATTCAGAATCACTGGTGACCAATAGACAAAGTTGAAGTGGAAAATGGCCATGAATTCAACAGCATCATCGTGTTATATCTGAGTTTACTTTCGTTTCATTTGACTTTTGCGAGTCATCATTTACAGAAATATAGTGGCATTATCCCATACCTATCGACACATAATGCTGTCAATGCCACAACAAACAACTGACAAATCGGTTAATCTATACAAACAGACCAGATATATTCCGATGAATAAGGGATTTGATCCAATCTTAGTGATATGTCGACACCTTAGTAAGCATCTGATTCGGTCTGTCTTTGATTTGCTTTTACCCTCAGTTTTTATGCTTCTCACTTTGTCCACTGGCCATTCGTTTTAAAGCACTAAGCACAACGAAGATAAATGTTGCATAACATTATTCCTACTCCTCTCTTGACTATTTACAATGTAGGTTAATTTAGATAATACATCACCATCGGTAACTAATATTTACCCAAATTGTGGAGATCCCATACACTGTTGACATTTGTATGTTAATATCAAATTAGTTAATATCAAAGTAGTTTCTGTGTAACAACATACTATATAGGGCATTAGCCGACATCTCCCTTTCATGAAACATGCGACGACATTCGATGACTAAAGTGAAAGGAATAATCATCTATTAGCTATCAGTCTGTTACTTACCTTCACCAGTCTGCACACCTTGATTTTCCAAATCAGCCTTTATTTGTACTAACAATAGGAAGATTTCAAGACAAAAGTATGACATCAAAATAAAACGATGTAAAGTTATTTTGAAATTGTTTGGCTTCAGATGGAGGATTCACTCAAGCCAATCAGTTGTTGGAAGCCGCAAAACATCAAAAAATGTTTTGAATTTTCCGTATTATTATGTACATGGTTGGTTCGTTACTTTGAACTACATAGAAAATACGCACTCTCAACTTTGTAACAGTTTGTCTCAACAGTTGATCTCTAATTATGGAGCTGTAACCAAGCTGGCACTTTCTCTCCTCCAATTACATGAGACTACACCGGTTATAGCTCTAGTTCAAAATTAGTTATAGTTAGATTCTATTCGTAGTTTCCACGTCATGCATCACATTCAGGAACTGTATTCAATTATTGTGATTATATGTGACTGTTATTCACGTTTAGGGTCCAGTGAATCTGAGGAACAAAAATGATTGCCGTACCTGTTAAACTTTCGATATCTTTTTCCATTCGCTTCATGTTATTTGTGTACCATTCCAACGTTCCTGTGTAAAATTTATAAAAACGTTTCTCAAATTTAAAAATTCACCATGATCACTGAATAGTCAATGTGTGAAATAATTTCGTTCATCGGAGACATAAAAGTTAAGCTACAACCTGTCTGTTTGAAAATGAAGTGTGCAATAATATTGAAAAAAGAGAAGTGCGGGTACTAGTAATCTGGTAATGTTGTTAATTCTCAGTCTGAGACATGAACGGAACTTAATCAACTCGTTCAGATGCTTTGTCGTGACAAGTAAAGTATGCAACGAACAAGTCGTAAGAGCAGATCTACTAAAATCCTGTACCAGTGAACATGTTTCTAATTGAAAGTTGTAAATATCCTCAATATGTAACGAAATGACATTTTCTTTAGCTGTCAATTAGTATAGTAACATCTTTTTCAATGTATGCAGTTACCAGCTGTTATATTTTGGATGCTTTGTTGTGGAAACTAGTTGAAACATTCTATGCTGATAACTACACACTGTACTAAATATGTGATTCTTGGTAAATCAATCATTATCACTGATGTTACCGTCATTGTTGAATAGTAACTTACTTTCATAATATTCTTTCACGTATTTGATGCCTTTCATGTTGACTTGTGAACATTTCACTTCTAAACATTAAGAAAACTCCAGTTGTAAAATACTAATGCACATAAATAATGCATAAATATCGTTAACATATACTCTGCATATGAAGTTCAGTTGGATGTGTGTATATTCATTATATTGCTGAACTTATGAATTGCATATCTGTACAGGTGAATAACTGTTCACTGTAATCGACATCAATATTGTGAATAAGAGATAATTACTCAATCTGTTGATAAAATTGTCTTGGATGCGCAGAGATATTCATATATTCCATTGATTGTTACAACTTTGTACACTTATACGTAGTCACTAACCACTTTCTTAGTCTAATGGTGCCTTGGTGTACATTGTAATATTATTCCTCATGCCTAATTGATACACGTTATTTCGAGTCAAAGGTTATCAGGTATGTTACAAGTGCTTGTGAATAGTAATTAGCCATACATGTAGTCGATAACTGAGTAGATTTTGACAAGTTACTGGATTAGCTTGAATGCTCGCTATCTTACAAAATTTGCTAACAATCAACTAGTCTTCGGTATGAAACAAATTTTCGGCAACGATAACATGGAGTTTAGTTTGCTTTAGCTAGTATTGGAGTCAAAATGACCATCAACACTGATAATACATAATTCTGGTCAACATAACCTCTCACGAAATGAATTCGAATATGATAAAACCTGAAATGCAAGTCAGATGTTCAGATGTTTCCTACATGTCATCCATCTTGAATCTTACATATATTTAAACTCATGGTTGATTCCTATGATTTCGGAGTCCATGACAAGTATAAAACCTACGTTCATTGCCAACCGCTTGTTTCTAATTCACAAACAGATGGCACTTTATGCTGAAAATCCCCTTGTAATCAATCGTATTTCGTAAGTAATCACTCGCAATTTTTCCACAGAATCCAACGGATACCCAACAGATATATATAGACAAACAGTGTGGCAGTAACATCAAAACTTGAAAGTGTCTACATATTTGATTCAGACAAGACCACATATCACTTAAGTCAATATCAATAAAATGTGTTTCTGGAAATGACTCGAATCTTTACCATTTTACAAAGTTGATCTTGTTGATAAAAAGTATATGTGATGTGCTACTAGTTAAGATGTAGTTAAAGAAGTGATCTGATCACACATTTGTCGATTACCTGACGCATAGGATTCATGAAGATGACCAGTTTACTGCCTAAGAACCCTAACTGTTACTGAAACCAGTCAAGTGTGATTGAAATGAATAATAGTCAAAGCTAAATAATATGATTCTTTCCAAACACTCACCTTTCTGAATGGTTAAACACACTGAAAGAATAATAATCACAGTGTTCAATGCCATCGGATGTAATATGATGCTGCTTTTTCTTGTAATGAATCAAAGACATCTTTGTGATTTTATATGATAAACATAATTCAAATATGTCGTCACCAATAACATTTTGACGAATACGGTGAAAGATGTTGAAAACCCATATATGGTGATTTCTCAATTATATCTGATGACCTCTACGAATTATTTCATGTCGGTTACACCCACACATTGTAATACATCGGAAGTATTTGTTTGATGATATTCAGTTATCAAAGCTTACCTTGTGTAAAACAGTGTTAACCAAGGTATGATTGCCAGCGAACAGAAACGCAAGCGGATTCTATTTCAAACATTCACTTGTCTTGTCTGAAAAAAACTCTAGTAACCTTAACTTATTATACAAAAGTCTGTGAAGAAACTATTTGAGCGACGGAATATTTCGTCTTATCTTTCTCTCACACAGACTTATTCACTAATAAATTGTTTTTATAAATGAGCAGAAAGTGAATACTAATTAGATGATAGTTAATCAATTTGTCAATGTGATGTCGTCGAACAACAACCTAATTCACTGAATGATCGACTTATTAAACAACTAGCAAACGCACTCTGAAGAGTAAAATTAGGACTGAGATGAACCTTCAAAATCTGTTTTATCCGTGTAATGATCAGCCTAGAGTAAAATGCAATTTTTTCAACCGTTTATAGTGGTTTTAATAGATACGATGATAATTTGTATAGTTGTGCGACCATTCAAATAAGCCTCGTGACATTAATCAGTCGAATAAGTAAATGCACATACCGCTGTACTGCATGTCGCCAGGATGATTTTCTGTTTGTTTATTTGTGGATAGTGATAGAACACCCTTTGCGTTGACGTTTCTGTGAGTGTTTGCAGTGAGTTTATTATTCAGACGAAAACCCTATATTCGACCTTCATGGAGGGGGTGGAACATGCTCTCGATGGAATAACGTCTGCCAAGCGACTGCCTTCTCGATACCCAATCTCATTTACCTTCAACATCCAACTTGTGATAACTGTGTATTGCTGAAACTCATACAGCAGCAAACTGAAATTTACATAATACTGCAACTTTATGAGAATACGAAATAATGTGTGTTTCGCTTTTTGAATAAGCAAAAATGACGATGTAAAGATGTGTTTCATCCACCTCTGTTTGTAAGGCTCATTTTATTGTTGCTTGAATCCAATCACCACTCATACCGAAATTGTCATGTTGTGAGAATTACGTTCTTCACTTCCGTTTGTAAAATTATATTGCGTCAACTTTCTACTTGAAAACACTATCGCTGGTGGATATAATCTCTAAGCATTGATAAATCGATGCCATATCAACGTTTGAAGTGACAGGAGATATTCTCCGTCGAAATTATCATTAAAATGCAATCTAATATAAAATTACTTTGTTAGTTCATGACATAAGAATGATACTTACCACTAAGCTTTGTTTCTACAGTGAAACAAAAGCAGAGATCGCAATATGACCAACCACTTTTCATAAGATCGTCACATACAAGAGAGAAATTTTATTGAGGTGGGTGCAAACTCTGAAATAGATAACTACATTTCACGTGTTTAAGATGTTTCATCAAACTATTCATTTGTATCATAAATTATATTGTTATCTTGTAAATCCGGTGCAGTTTGCTTCTGAAAGGCAAATAATTCATCTATTATAGAATCGGATTGGATAGTTTTGTTTTAGGAAAGTCACTCCATGTATATAGTTGTAATATGTTCTTACTGACTCTTTCTGTGCAACATTTTGGTGGTCTGTTTAATCCCATTTTGTAATGTCACTATTTGATCTGAGGAGATGGCAATGAAAATTCTAATGATAATATGAATAGCATTTCAGAAATGAGTAATATATAGATGAATTTGATTGGTTTATTGCTAGTGAATGTTGTGAGAGAGGGAAAATTAACAAAGATAATGAGCGAGATAGGTTACGTAAGTGATCTGAGGAGATGGCAATGAAAACAACTAACAGCTCTCAAGATATGCATCATGAACAGCTTGTCCAAGAGGGAGATGATAGTCCGTATGTGAGTGCATGGTTATCAAGTTTCTTCTTAAAGCAGTCTACTGAGGGGGCTGTGGTCACCTCGGCTGGAAGAGCATTCCAAGTTGCGACGACTCGCAATGAGAAAAAGTGTGCAGGAATCTGAGGATTCGCTCTTTGATGAGCAATCTTTCGAGGATTGCCTCGAGGGTGCGGTGACGTTATGAACTTGCAAGTGTGAGCGCACATACGTCCTAAAGAAGGTTAAAAATAATTTCGCTGTCTTCGCATAAATTGAAGAGTCGCATTTTCCTCGGCTGCATCGTCTACATAGTTTGTACTGATGAGACATTAGGGAGCGGACTTCCATTGATGGTATAGGTGGTTTGCGTCATATGAAGCAGGAAATGCATGACGTGGCACTTCGGTTGGTTGAGTTTTAAACCGTTTTTCACTGCCCATTTCTCAATAGATGTATGGTCCTTTAGAAGCTCAGTCGAATGATTTTCGCTTCTAATGGACTTCCAGATCTCCGCCAGTAGAACCTTAGGGGCTACTGCCGGTCCCAAGCCCGGTTAAAGGAGGAGGGTTGGACATGGGGTTGGCGACCCCATTCCGTCAAAAACTAACTTGCCAAAAAAGCGCTAACCAGAAAAAATAATTCAAACCATTTTAACTCTGCCCTGGGAGTTGGAGGAAGAATTATGACGTCGCGTGATGAAAGCCGAGTTCCCTCGGAAGTCACGGGGCTGATGCCTCTTCTGACAACCAGAGCAACCATTTTTTTAGGTACATGGAACGTTCGTACATTGTGGGAGACTGGAAGACTATTTCAAGTTGCGGCAGAAATGAAAAGATACAACCTCGAGGTGCTCGGCATCAGTGAAACACATTGGACACAAGTAGGACAACTGAGACTAGCTTCAGGGGAACTGCTGTTATACTCTGGTCATGAAGAGGAAAATGCTTCACATACACAAGGAGTTGCATTGATGCTGTCCAAACATGCACAAAAGGCACTAATAGGATGGGAATCTCATGGACCCAGGATCATTAAAGCATCCTTCAAAACAAAGAAACAGGACATTACAATGAACGTCATCCAATGTTATGCACCTACCAATGACTACAATGACGACGTTAAAGATCAATTCTACGAAAGGCTGCAGTCAATCGTCGAGAAATGTTCACCAAAGGATTTGACTATTCTTATGGGAGACCTGAATGCCAAGGTTGGAATGGACAACACTGGATATGAAGACATCATGGGACGACATGGACTGGGAGAAAGAAACGAAAACGGTGAGAGATTTGCAAACCTATGTGCCTTCAACAAACTGGTCATCGGTGGCACAATATTCCCGCACAAACGCATACACAAAGCTACATGGATTTCACCGGATCACACTACTCAAAACCAGATTGATCATATCTGTATCAACAAAATGTTCAGAAGGACTATGGAGGATGTCAGAACCAGGAGAGGAGCTGATGTAGCCTCAGATCACCATTTGCTAATCGCCAAAATGAAACTGAAACTAAAGAAGCACTGGACAACGGGACAGACAACATCGCACAAGTTTAATACGGCCTTTCTTCGGGATACTGTAAAGCTCAACGAATTCAGGATAGCCCTCACCAATAGGTTCCAGGCCTTTCAGGATCTACACAATGGAGAGGACACAACATTGGAGAACAATTGGAAAGGGATTAAGGAGGCAATCACTTCAACATGTCAGGAGGTCCTTGGTCGCAAGAAGCAGCATCATAAGGAATGGATCTCTGTTGATACTCTCGCAAAAATTGAAGAAAGGAGGAACAAGAAAGCAGCAATCAATGTCAGCCGAACAAGAGCGGAGAAAGTTACCGCACAAGCTGCATATACAGAAGCAAACAGGGAAGTGAAGAAGAGCATCAGAGCTGACAAACGAAAATACGTGGAAGATCTAGCAACGACGGCGGAAAAGGCTGCAAGAGACGGAAACTTGAGACAATTGTATGAAACTACAAAGAAGCTCGCCGGGAACTATCGTAAACCAGAACGACCAGTGAAAAACAAGGAAGGCAAAGTAATCAGCAACACTGAACAACAGCGAAATAGGTGGGTGGAGCACTTTAAGGAACTATTGAATCGACCAGCTCCTCTGAAGACACCCAACATCGAAGCAGCAACCACGGACCTCCCAATTAATATTGGCGCACCTACGATTGAGGAGATCAGTATGGCCATCAGACAAATCAAGAACGGCAAAGCAGCAGGACCAGACAACATTCCAGCAGAGGCAATGAAAGCAGATGTAGAAGCAACCGCGAAAATATTTCACATCCTCTTCAAGAAGATTTGGGATGAGGAACAAGTACCATCAGACTGGAAGGAAGGATACCTGATCAAAATACCAAAGAAAGGCGATCTCAGCAAGTGTGAGAACTACAGAGGCATCACTCTTCTTTCAATACCAGGCAAAGTCTTCAACAGGGTATTGTTAAACAGAATGAAGGACTTCGTAGACGCCCAACTTCGAGATCAACAGGCCGGATTTCGGAAGGATCGATCGTGTACTGACCAAATTGCTACATTACGGATCATTGTGGAACAATCAATTGAATGGAACTCACCACTCTACATCTACTTCATCGACTACGAGAAAGCATTCGATAGCGTGGACAGGAAAACACTGTGGACTCTTCTTCGACACTACGGGGTGCCTGAGAAAATAGTTAACATCATACGGAACTCTTATGATGGATTCAACTGCAAAATCGTGCACGGAGGACTGCTAACCGACTCTTTCGAGGTAAAGACCGGTGTGAGGCAAGGTTGCTTACTCTCACCCTTTCTCTTTCTCCTGGTCATCGACTGGATTATGAAAACGTCAACAGCTGGAGGGAAGCACGGTATCAACTGGACAGTTAGGACGCAGCTGGACGATCTGGACTTCGCAGATGATCTGGCTCTTCTATCGCACACTCAACAACAAATGCAAGAGAAGACGACCAGTGTAGCAGCAGCCTCTGCAGCAGTAGGTCTCAACATACATAAAGGAAAGAGCAAAATTCTCCGATGCAACACAACATGCACCAATCAAATCACTCTTGATGGAGATGCCTTGGAGGACATTAACACCTTTACATATCTGGGCAGCATCATCGACAATCAAGGTGGATCCGATGCAGATGTGAGGGCACGGATTGGCAAAGCAAGGGCTGCATTTCTACAGTTGAAAAATATCTGGAACTCCAAACAGATATCAATCAACACCAAAATAAGGATTTTCAATACAAATGTGAAGACAGTTCTACTGTATGGAGCGGAAACATGGAGAACTACCAAAGCCATGATCCAGAGGATACAAGTGTTTATTAACAGCTGTCTACGTAAAATACTTCGTATTCGTTGGCCAGACACCATCAGCAACAACGAACTGTGGGAGAGAACAAGTCAGATTCCAGTGGAGGAGGAAATCAGGAAGAAGCGTTGGAAGTGGATAGGACACACTCTACGAAAAGCACCTAACTGCGTCACGAGACAAGCCCTCACATGGAACCCTCAAGGCAAAAGGAAAAGAGGAAGGCCAAAGAATACATTACGCCGTGAAATAGAGAAAGATATGAGAGGAATGAACAAACATTGGACAGAACTGGAGAGGGAAGCCCAGGACAGAGTTGGCTGGAGAAAACTGGTGGGCGGCCTATGCTCCATTTGGGGTAACAGGCGAAAGTAAGTAAGTAAGTAAGGACTTCCAGATCTTCGCATCGTCTGCGTTGATCAATGCCGGTCAGCTAACTGAGCCTAACAGGTCGTTAATAAATATCAGGAAGAGAAGTTTGCCTAGGATGGTCCCCTGTGAAACTCCCGATGTAGATACTCACCAACTCGCGTGCACTCTGTTTAACTTAGTGCGAAACTTTCTATTCTCAAGGTAGTTTCTGTGTCAAGAAAGGAGTGGGTCAGTGAAGCCCATTTCCACAACCTTTTCGATTAGGCGTGCGTGGGGTACTGTGTCAATGGCTTTTGCAAAGTCGAGAAATATTACGTGCACCGGTATTTTATGGTCCAAACAGGATGTTCAACTGTCCTATGCGATGAGGAGACCTGCCTTTGCGAAACCCGTGTTGAGCTTCATGGAGTGTTTTATTCCTATCCATGTACTCCCTCATTTGTTCGTCCACTAGTCCTTCCATAACCTTTGATAATTTTGGTAGTAGTGCGACTGGTCTGTAACAACCTGGGTCCTTTCTATCTCCTCCTTTGCAGATTGGAGAGAGAGTAGCTTGTTTCCATTCAGCTGTGAATTGGTGTGACTTCAGTGAATTCCTGAACAGGACGCATATCGATGAACAGAGGACAACACTTGATGAGTAGGTTTTCTTTTGGACATGAACCTAAACAGAAGTTTCGGGTTTGCCTCTATTCTGGCGGCTAGCTTCGTCTGGAATTGTCTCCTGTCGCTTCGAACTTTGGTATTGCATCTGTTTCTCAATGTCAAGTAAGAACTGTGATCGGAATCCTTCAAATAGTCATTCTACTTCCACAAGGCGCTCCTCTTTGCCTGTAGTAAGCGTTCAGTGCCGCGCCTAATCCAGGTTCTTCTATTCCCGTGTTTTTGGTGTGACTGAGGTATGTAGTCTACGACAGCGTTTCGGATGATATCTCTCACTGTTTGCCAGTGATCATCTACTGTCAGCCTCAACCACTCCCGTGGCCATGGGGCATGTAGTAGGACCTCTCTCAGAATTGGCAGTCGCAGTATTACCTCAATCAGTTTGCTTTTCTTCGCCTTAGTGTAGAATCTTGTTTGAATGTTTTGTTTTTTTGGAAAATCCCTCCATGTTTATATATTTGTGTTATGATATAACTGACTCTTTCTGTTCGATATTTTGGTACTCTACTTGATTCCATTTTGAGATTTTATCATTTGTATCTTGTTATTATTTCTATATCCTGTTCTCATATCGAAGATTTTATGTTTCCTTTTGAACTATACACATGTTGTTTAAATTTGATCTTTAATATGGCTACAGCCAT
>CALYCR020000597.1:0-13182 GCA_944470395.2 Schistosoma turkestanicum
TATAATATCTATGCTGTAGTAGTAATAATAATGATTATTCATTCTAAAATAGCAACACGCTACAGGAAGCATTTCAATTTACAGGCAACGTCAAAATGTCAAAATCGATTAAAATTTTTTTATTTAAAATGTCGGTAGTTACATTACTATTTTACAAAATGCACTGGCTGCCTATTTGTGGCTTAAATTTTTTGCATACTTTAAACCGTTAAAAACCGTTTGATATCATGTGACTATTGTAAAGTTAAAATATCTGTATATTGAATCATTCCTGGTTATCGAAACTGCACTTCCATTTATGTTGAAATAACCTTTAGTTCACTCGCTATCTTAATGTGTAAGCAAAGTGAATACAAAATATTTTAAAGACTGTAGAACCGAGAGTTTAATAGTCTTTTTTAATTTTGGTGCTCTATACAATGAGTTGAAAACTATTACCTTAGTTCGCTAGATGTACTCATTGTTTTCAAGGTTGTTACTATTATTTGATGCTAAGCACTGTGGTTGACTTGTCTCCACTCTGAATCTGTGGGCCTTCAAGATTATTTTCTCTGTCTTATCATTGTTCGTGTTTTTTCAAGAATAAGAGTAGTCTGTGGAGTGTATGTACATAGACGGTACAAATTGCTTTGTCTGACCTGAAGCATGTATATATTCTTTCTGATGTTCAAGTAACTTGAACTGGAAGACCACCGCACCTGAATGCGCCTTTCTGGGCAAAAATGCTGCTCCTGATATGATAAGGCTGACTAATCATGACGTGAGTTACAGTGAATGAACTTACATAATGTTAGAATCACTGTCAACCCCACTGTCTGCACGTAGCAATCAGGACGTATGGCTTTTTTGGAACCTCTGAAATGCGATCAAATTGATAATGATGTTTTTAGTACTACAGTTAAAGAGGCACATAAAATGACGATGCCTGGGTGGCTAAGCCATTCCGTCTTGATAATGTTCTCATGCTGACGTTTATTGCGCTTAAGTATTTTTGATCAATAACTAAAATTCCGGTGTTAAATCTCTCAAGGTAGGGCACGCGTATTACATATAATTGTTTTGTTCGCAAAAGTATTTCTCGGAACCATCTTGCATTCACCGTAGCTCAGTATATCATACTTAATGCTAAAGCCTTGAAAATTTAACTAATTATTGTGAAGTCAGGGAAGGATATTTCATTCAACTACATGCAGAATTAGATCAGACAGACAGACAACTGAGGTTAGTAAACTAAACAGTAAATGAAATGAGTATCTCACGTGAAAATGAACTGCGAAATTCTTTCGAATGTCTCTCCGAATCCATAAAGTTATTAGCACAATGAGAAGCATGTTTATGTAACCTAAGTCTTCGGATGTAAAGGCAGAAATTTAGGCGAGAGCACATAGCATTTAAAGCCATTAGAATCGCCGAATCAAATTATCATTATCATTTAATCTCGCTAAAACTCTTTAATTCGTGAAAACCAGTTTAATTTGTATTTGAAAATAATTATCATGTTAAAGTGTTAACATTCCTTCTACAAGTTTGGACATCAAACTGAGTACTTTACTTTCGGCGGGAAATGTTATGTGGTCGGTCGTCGGAGGTTTCAGAAACAAAACGGGGTATTTTGGGTATGTTGGTAGTTTTTGGGTAATAATTGTGTCAACTTTAGACAACAATGATATTTCCAAAGGCGGCGCAACATGTGAGACTAGACAGTGCGATTGGGACGAAAGGTCTAGGATTCAGGACGAAGACGAATTGTTAGGTAGATCAGATGAAAATCAGGACCTGTCTTATGAAACTCATTCTAACGAAACCGGTAGTTTTGGCGAGTTCCATACTGCTGTTGAATGTCTTAATGATTCAGAGGAAGGTAGTGGCGACTTTTCCATCAATACCAAGAAGAAAAGTAATTTCGTCAAGCTCTCCACCGTTACCTCAGAGGATGTCGATCCTTTTGAGGACGTCACTACTGCTGTCTGTGAAGCTGAAGACAAAAAAGCTATTTCGCCGATTGAGTGGGATAGAGTTTCTGATGAAGAGAGCGAGAATAGAGACGAGCTTCATGTGGATGCTCCAGGAGACGAGTTTTCGAAAGAGGAAGAAGCGCAAGTTGCAGTTCGGTCTTCTAGTATAAGAGGACGTGTCTGCACAACAGAAAAAGAGAACTTGCTAGATTCACGCCTCTTTAGGTCTGCAAAGTATTTTCTGATCAAGAGCAACAATTTTGAAAATATTGAAATAGCGAAGTCCCGTAATGTATGGGCTACAACAAAGGGTAATGAGACAAGACTGAACAAAGCTTTCTTTGATTACAATAATGTATTGCTCATCTTTTCTGTGCGTGAAAGTGGTAGATTTCAAGGATTCGCCCGCATTATCGCCTCCTCAGATCCTCGGATCAAGGTTGACTGGGTGCTATCCTCACGCATGAATACTGGACTCCTGAGTAATCCTTTTAGGATTAAGTGGATTTCGAAGTTTGTCGTTTATTTCAGTTATTTTGATAAATAGGTCCGATCTACCTTTCACAAAAACTGGACATCTTTTAAATGCATGGAATGAGGACAAACCTGTGAAAATCGGAAGAGATGGTCAAGTGAGTTTATGGAATATTGACTTACTTTGCTTCAGGAAATCGAACCCACATGCGGCGAGGCACTGTGTCGGTTGTTCAATAAAGATGAATCTGGAGAAGATCAGAAACAACTAAACACTGTTCAGGCTATTGGTGAAAGAATTAGTCGTAGAAATGCATTTGAGAGACTTGGCAAAATTGTTGGTCGCCATGGTCAAACAAGTCATAATGGTGCTCGTGTTATTGGCTTAAATAGTCAAGTCAACACTGGGTTGTTGGGAGACGCAACTGGAACAAACCAGAGATATTTAGCATCCACTGAACGAAGGAGTTTGATGAATTACCCTCCTGTAACACCTTTAATAAACACAGACGGTTCGCGACTGACCTCAGCAGGTACTACACCTTTATTACAAGTAAATGCGGCAGCGGCTGCAATGGCAGCAGCCGCAGCTATGGCTGCAATCAAGTCTGGACCACAGTCAATTGGTGCTTTTACTCGGAGTGGGACAAATACTCTCAATTCCACAATGAATTCCAGACTGCCTATACAACCACCTACTCTCCCTAATATATTCTCAACCTTCCCAAATTCAGGCAGTTCTTTTTCACGTTTAAATGTATCTAGTTCTTCTAATGCTACTCTGTTCCCATTGTTACAACAACAGCAACTTCGTATATCTGGATCAGCGGCAAATGTCGCCGCAGGTGCTGCTCTTTCACAAGCAATACAACAAGCTCGTAGCATATCGAATTCTAATGTGATGAATCGATCAGGTGTACCGGTCAATCATGTAGTAAACAATGTACCCGCAAAATCCCAAACTGAGAGGAGTCGTTCGCGTTCTGCCAGCAATAGCACAGCTTGCAGTTATGCTCGGGAACGTAATCCAAGACATCGAAGAGCTGATGGTTATGTAGAAGAAGAGTCTCCACGATTTGAAACAACTCGACGGAAGTCACATTCCCCGAGGTTAGGTGTCATTGAACAATGGACACAAGAATCAAAAATTTGTGCTAATTTATTTATTATTTATTTGTGGACTGTTTCACATCTAGTTAACCACATTGGCTTATTATGCTTTACGTGAACTGTCAATTTTTTTAACTTTTCATGCTAGTAACTTGCTTGTACCATAGCCACATGTGGCTCACATGAACAATTAACATTAGATTTCATGTTTTTGGATGTTCAGTTGCTAACATAGTTGTGATAGTAGGCATATGAAGAACTAAGAAGTCTTCACAGGTTCTTGTGCGCACCAAACATGTTCATTTTGTAAGTGAAATTTGGCTTAAGTTTGCTTGTGTTGAGGTTTTATTGGTCTTCATTTCCTGAAGTGAAGTTAATGTTTGGTAGCATATTTTATTCATTTTCTTTTTTTAGAAATAACAGGTAGAGGATGTTTGTGGGTATTTAATTCTTCGTTTTCATGTATTTTGCATTAACATTTATTTTCATTTCCGATAACGTATCCTCATTCACACCGAAACGCTTGGTTTGGTCGTCAAGGCGGCGTGAATTAACTTCAAGACATGGAGATTATGAAAGTAAGTTTGAATACTTCCATTATTTCCAGCTTTCTGATTCCGACATATTTCGTTCACAAATTGCTTACTATTGAAATATATTTGTCGAAGAATGCCTTGTGAAAAGCTTATGTCGTACATGAGTACCGAAAAAAACTTTTGTAACATTAGTGAAAGATATTTCCCCGGAGGCATACATAATTTACTGAATGTCATGAGGGTCTAAAACTTAGAGTAGATGATATTTTTAGGCAATAAACTTGTACTTTTACCTATTTTGTGTAGTGACGTAATCTGTTTCAAGTCATTATGATCACTGACCTTAATTGCCGTGATTGGTTTGAAATTTTCATATAAATAGTATTCATATACATTAGATTGAAGCCTGATGGTCGAATCGAAAACAGTATTGTCCGATTATATGTTCTAATTAGTATTCAATCACAGGTGCTTCAATAGATGAACTAACGAACCCTCATCAGTTGAGGTGGTTGGGTCCGACCGTAACTGTTAACCATGACGTGGTGGTTGGGCTTGCCTATCGTGATGACCCAACCGAGCTATATTGGCTAGAACATGTGTTCCTGTAGGTTCTACCATGCCAGGCAGGTCGACTGGAGACCGATGAGACTAAAAGCAGCTCCTCAAGGTCTGAGGGCGAAGTCGTACTACTGACTAGAGGGGTGTGACGGCAGTATGGGCAAACAGCGTCTGCAGCGATGCTGCCTTCTCACAAGGAAGGAAGGGTTAGAAAAGGTCGACCCTAAAAATGTCACACCTCACCCTACCTCGCGGATTTCCGTCTCCGTCGGTAAGGGTGCCCACTAAGGGCTTTTAAGAGCGGAGCTAACACTCAAAAAACTTCTCATAAAAAGGCCGCGCGTGACCGGCCTCAAGTTGTCCTCTGGGCTCTGCGGTTGTGGTTTCAGGCCGTTAGGACCAGCACTTATCCAGATTCTTATTCAGGTTCCTCAATAAACATACGGTGTTTTCAGCCGGGAAGCGACATACCCCGTCGAAACCGTACCAGCACACGAGACAGAATTGGTCACAAGCAAATCCTTCCTGCACCCCCTAACATCCTCCTTATCTTCTTGACTAACTCTTCTCACATTCCTTTATCACTCCGCACCGCTGATGCATAAGATTTGAGTTCCCAAAACATTATTGCTGGTCTGCTGAAACGCAGTTCTGGATTACATGTTGGGGCTTTTAATGTACGGACATAGTGTCAAATAGGGCAACAGGCTTCTTTAGCTAGGACTTTAGAATCTAGCTCAGTCGATGTATGCCGCGTCTCGGAAACGCGCATTCTGAATCCGAGTAGCGTCATTCACTTGACCTCACTGTTTCGAGATACGGGAACAACTCGATTTACTCTTCGTGTATCTGGGAGTCCTGATGCTGCTTCCCGGGGTCTCGCTGGTGAAGGTATAGCATTGAGTCGTAGGGCAGAACAAGCGCTTCTAGACTGGATCCCAGTAGATAGTCGCTTGTGCGCTGTCCCACGAAACGGGACAGTAAGGACTCAGAAAGATACGGACACTCGACGTTGCATCTTCGTCATATCTGCCTACGCTCCCACCGACTGCACTCCAGACTGTATGAGAAATGAGTTTTACAGGAAGCTTTCGAACCTCCAAAAAGTTAAGCGCTCTGATATAGATATAATGGCTGGTGACTTCAATGCTCAAGTAGTTAGACTAAGTTAGCAGGAGAGACACCCTGGTGGATCTTATTGTGTCGCGGCCGATCGACCAGACAATGGCGACCGTCTGTTGCAGCTGTGCTCAGATAACCGCATATTTCTAGCAAACACTAGGTTCAAGCATGAGGAAAAACATCTTTTCACCTGGCGACCCCCAAAGTCGTCTCATCGTTGGACCCAACTAGATCACATCACCACCAGCCACCGATGGAAGGGTTCGATAGAGGACTGTCAGTCAGTTGCAAGGTAGAACTTCGTACGTAAGTACATCAGTTCCAGTTGCCATCCCACAATAAAACAGATATATTTCTATCAGATACTATATTATTTAAACTTATTACCCTGTGATTCTCACAAGAAGACTTTTGTCGATTCTTATAGATTGGGACAATCAGTGATTGAGACCACTCGGATGGGATTACGTCCAGTTCTCACATTCTACCTAAGATCTCAGTCAACCTAGCTGCTAAAACTGGACCACCATCCTTGAAAATCTCGGGTAAATCTGTCAGGACCCGCAGCTCTCCCTCGCTTCAGATTTCCTATCGCTTCCTCAACTTTATAAAGATTCGGTTTCCCATTCAGGATGGCTGGAGGACTGTCGCTTGTTTTGGAGCTTATGTTTAGATTCAGATCATGCTCTAGTGCGAGCACGCATTTCTTTGCGACTCACTGGACGCAGGAAAGACATCGCAAGAATACATTTTAGGGTTCTACCTAATGAGAGCAGAGCTAAGAATATATTTCAGGAACAATTAGAAAAACAGTTAGGCAACCATGTAAGCGATTCCGATCCGGAGGCAGCTTGGAATGATATCCAAAAAGCTGTAGAAACTTCAGTCATAGCTAATAATAAAATAAACCACTAAGTTAGAGAGATGTGATGGATTTCAGTGGCATCCACCGAACTGATGGATGCTCGGAAACTCATCCCGTCTGGCCCCAAACATGACGAAGAGCGAAGTCAGCTTATGCGCTAGCTGATTAGATTTTACCAACGTTCGTCACTAACGACGTAAGCGAGATATCCGATAGCTAACTAAAGGGCGGGTGTACTGAGCGGCAGTTCGCTTTCTCTTTGAACAAAAATCATCTTTATGACGGACGTCCTTACGCTCCCTGCGTCGATGTTGTCTCAATGGTCAGTTTTGGTACATAGTGCCGTGAACCAGTGCCAGCAAGGAGCAAGAGGATTTGTTTTAGTCTTTCGGACTGAGCTGGAATGGTACGGACTGGATGTAGCAGGGGCAAATTTATTCCAGTTAAGTGTCTGGTGTACTGAATGCTCCGGAGTTCGACTAGACCCACCACTCTACAATATAGTTGTCGCTCGCTGTAGATTAATGAAACGTTGGTATTCATTAGCCATATCACTAAGGGTGAGTTTAGGATCTTTCTCCAATGGACACAGTAGCCGTCACTGAACTTTCGGACTGGAGGCCGCAAATGAGGGTGAGGGCTTTGAACTGGTCTTCCAACAAGTACTTCAACTGAAAGCGTTCGAACTCACGGTTGTCGATAGCCACATGTATAAGAAAATCATCGTCTTCCTTCATAATTTGCTTCAAAGTCGATACGGGTATAAAAGCATTTTTGAGTATTAGTTCCGCTCTTAAAAGCCCTTAGTGGGCACCCTTACCGACGGAGACGGAAATCCGTGAGGTAGGGTGAGGTGTGACATTTTTAGGGTCGACCTTTTCTAACCCTTCCTTCCTTGTGAGAAGGCAGCATCGCTGCAGACGCTGTTTGCCCATACTGCTGTCACACCCCTCTAGTCAGTAGTACGACTTCGCCCTCAGACCTTGAGTAGCTGCTTTTAGTCTCATCGGTCTCCAGTCGACCTGCCTGGCATGGTAGAACCTACAGGAACACATGTTCTAGCTAATATAGCTCGGTTGGGTCATCACTATAGGCAAGCCCGACCACCACGTCAAGGTTGCAGCTACGGTCTTTCTAAACTTATCCCAATTATACTTCAATAATATCTTGGAATCCTAATCTTCTCCTTTACCAGTAGTACTTCTACTATCTATGCCACTATGGGATTTGAATTGACAATTGCGTCTATGTGCTAATGTGGTACGGCAACGTGAACTGATGTACTCACGTAGGAAGCTCTACGTTGCAGCTGACTGACTCAAACATCGATAACGAGCTGCCGCCGAAATGTTGGCTTAATGTCTGGAATGTTCCCGAGAATGAGCGATCTCGTTAGTTCAAAGACAGCATCAAATTACAGTATCTGTCAAGCTCATTCGCACCCAACTTTTGAAGTAACAGCCGAACCTTCCAAGCATTATCTTGATTGGCGAAATCAATTACACCATAACCTGTGTTTGTCCATCAGTCAACAACACAAAACTTAACACGCACGTACATCGGTCCGAGTTGCCATACTTCGATTACCATTGGGATGAGAACATCAGGCCAAACCTCAGAGTAGTAGAGGTAGTAACAGCATTAGTGGTTATGGAAAAGATTAGGTGTCGAAGGTAAAAGTCAGCGAAAAAAGCAAAAAATTATGCTGAATTCCGAAACTCAGGACTTTGGGAGAACAAAAGTGGATGCATCTGCACCATTGCAAGCGATTTTGAGCCATGTCATTTGAAGTCTCTAGCTACTGGTTACGGTCATCACGCGAACCCCTAACCTACTGACATGGCTCAGTCCAACTGTCAGTGACTTCATGGACTAGTACCATGTTTTGCTAGGATAAGGTGCTTTATCTTGTTGTTGGATTTTACTAACTAGTATTCACATTTAGTTATCTTTTTTGACCACCTCATACCCTTTATACTCTAGACTTACAGCTTTTTGAGCGACGAGTTCCATATTCCCGGAAAACTTCGAAGGATTCATGTTGTGTCCTGAAATAGACCATTGTCTTCATGCTTGTAGCCATATTTACGACAAAAGACTAAAGATAGCCCCATTAAATAGGAATATATTACTGAAGAAGTAGTGGAACTCCATCAGTTGGTGGTTAGGACATGTGTTACGTATGCCTAACCACCGACTGCATCGACGAGCTTTGTTTTCTGGTGTAGGATTAGGTTGGAAGGAGTGGCCAAACCGAAACGTGGCAAAATCCCATTAAGTCGCTGGCAAGTGGACTGAGTCATATTGGTAGATGTAGACTACCTGGTTGGGGTCCGCGAAATGAATGTCTCAGACGGTTTGAGACTTTGACGATATGTCTCAGAACCGTTTACAATGGCGCAGGTGCATTCATGCATTGTATCCCCTGAAATGCAAACCTTCTGATTTCCTCAACATCTCTATCGTTCTTTTTCTAAAGTTATCTCACTGCACTATGCTACTCGAATCATATCTTCGAACTCTAGTCTTCTTCATTACTGCTAATTCTTTACTATCCCCAACACTAAGGAATTCGAATTGACAGTTGCGTCTCTGTGGTTGTGTGATATGGCAACATGAACTTTTGTACATATGTGCGAAGTTCTACCTTGTAACTGACTGACGATTTGTTTGTGATTGGTCTGCCGATTCAGCCTTTAGACTTGTGAAGACAGTTTATTTTGGTGTGTGTAACTTATTTGTTTTGATCATGCTAATGGTACCATATGCGTAATAAATTACATTTGATTTCTATTTTGTGAGTTGATAAAATTATAATTCTATAAATGGTTTGCAACGTACTTACATTTCTGCACTTTATGAAGTGATATACTTTGCATAAATTGATCGGATAAGTTAATCAAGTATTGAAGTTTGACGAAGGGGATTTCTAGAATGCCAGAGCTTTATATGGAACTTACTTTTAAACACAGTAATTCTTATCTTAAAAGCAACCATTAGGAAAATCAACACTTTCTTACTTGTGGTCACTGAATGTTTAAAACGAACTATATCCATATTAATTCGTGTTGTCTTTTAGATGGGCTGTAATACTGAATCGCTAGAAGTATTATTTCGCCATTTTGCGAAGATAGATAGTTGTCTGATTATTATATCTACGGTGCACTTGCACTTGCATTCAATTGTTCCATCTACAAAGATAGGTTAGGTCGATAAATACCGGGAAAGTTTTCTGTATCTTAGACACCTAACAAACCTTCAGATTTTTTATGATCAGTTTCATTTTCGGTGAACGATTAGTCGATTTGTAGCTATATTATTTAATCCACCAAGTGCAAATTTCTGTTCTCGGTATAATGCATAACAAAAATGGTGCATTTTTTGAATTCACAACCTGTTTGTTAGATGTCGAGTGTTTTAACTACTAACTGTTAAGATGAGTACCGAAAAAACCAGTTGTAGTAACAGTGACAATGAGAAAGATGAAACAAAATATTCGACGCGTATTAGCGAAATGAACAGCACGAAACACTTTGAAAATTCGATTTTATGTGTTCAGTCTGATAGTTAACGACCTCGTCGATTAGAGCATGTTTTGGTTTGGCCACCTAAATGTTTCTTGTAGTCAACTCTTACACTAGTAGAAATGGTGTACGTGGAACAGCAAATTGTAATTCCGATTGAAAACTTGAGCACGTGGTAGTAGGTTAGTGTAAACAAGACAACATTTCCTATCGTCCTCGAGGTATTAATCCTATAACTGCATACCTTTCATTATACGATTTAGTTTGACTCGTTCGAACTAGTTGTCTTCACTTATTTTCCCACCCCATGTAACATAGTTTACCCTCCACTACCTTTCGCTTTCCCATATTGTCTCTTTCTATGCTGTGAGATATGACATCTAGAACCAATACGCACTTATCCCAGGTTATAGACTGGCTGACTGAATGTCGTCCAGTACTATCAAGACTATTGGATTGAGAGTCACCTGAGTTTTAATTTGGATCATGTATACAAACCACAATATACTGATTTCCACAACTTAAAGCTGTCCGTTTGTGAAGTCCATTCTTCGTGAACAGTATCCCTTCACCCGATTGTGATTTGAGTATGTATTGCAAAACTTCGTCGTCACATATCAACTTACATAATGGACCATTGTATGTTATCAAGGAAAAATTGCTTGTCTTGCTGTCTCCCAACTCTTGTGACAGGAAAATGTAGATTTTTTCAAATCTGAAAATCAGATATTAGATCCATGTGTTAAAATGATCAGCCTCCATCTTTGGAAAGATTCTAAATTCGACGTCATGGCTTTATTTCCCTAAAATTGGCGAACACTGCACTATTTCTTAAGATTTACAGCACTAAAATAGTTTCGAAAGTGCTATTTCCTTTTAATATTTAATATTTCCCGATTATTATCTGTTGATTCGTTAAAATGCAATGGAAGCTTTTCAACAAGGGGCCGATTTCGGTGATTCATTTGTTCTCTCTAACCAAAGTTCGCGCTTCTGGTGCTCTGTCTTTTTCAAGTGAATCATCGATGCAGCTAACCTGAAGAATTGGCAAATTTTTCCTGAAATTTGTGTCATAACGTAAGAAGTGAAACTATCAGTACTTAGTAAACATTTTAAGTTGCAGCACCTTTTAACGACTGGAAGAAAAAATTTTAATGCTGAAAAATATATGACAATTATTATAATTGTTGATGTAGGCTTTCAACCTGCAAGAATGTGTAGTTTGTTCGGGAAGTGATTTTAGTCACGACTGTTCTAACTGTAAGTTTGTACTGGCTATTATTTCTAACACCTTCAATAGTTTAACTTTCTTTGCACAAGTGAATCCAACTGTCAGTCGCTAATCTGCAAAAAGAAGAACTGAAAATATCTACGTTGAACTATTCAAATCAAATTTTTACATGCACTTCCTCAACAGATACATTATGGCTTTAAATTGATGAATAATTTGCTTTCGTCGTCATATATTACTATTTGTGCTCTCTAGGATGTCATTTGTTTTCATATATCAAGATATACCATTGATTTTACTTCACTAAAAATAGAAAACCGCAGAACATTCGTGCGACTACTTTCAACTAACATCATAGAAGTGTGTTTTGTTTCCTTAGTTACAAGCACTGGCTACAAGGGGTATTACTATCAAATAGGATTTTTTTCCACTAAACCCATAAAATACCAGTTAAATCACCTATGCTGTGATCAATTATATACCCTGATTAACTATTGACTATTCTTCTTATCTAACATCTTGTTTTGCTACTTCTATCCTATGTAGGACCTCGTGGACACAGATCTCGTAGTCGATCCAGTCCTCTTCCCATTGACCGTAATTTATTAATGACTTGGGTATGTGAGTGAATTTCAAAGTAATATTCCATAACTTTTCGCTTCAGGATTATGACGACTATGTTCAACAAGTTAGCCGTGGTATGCGATCGAATATATATGGTGGATTGGTAAGCTTTACCTTGAGTAAAGGTTCATATTTCTTAAAGCTTTTCATCGTATTTTAAATCCCGAACTTCGTTGCTGTCCAATTAATCATGGGCCGTATTCGTAGTTTATAGTAGTTGACTTTTGAACTAGATTTTGTATTTCGTTTCACTTAGAATTTTCTGAGCTTATCTTTCTGTGGTTTTGAAGGCATGATACCAGATTACTTGGATTATTTGTCATAGTTGTTTTGTAATTTGTGGTTAGTACTCTTGTATAAATTTGGTTTTCTTGGTTCTCAGATTCAATGAAGGAATACTGAGTTAAATTTTTAAGCTTTGATTTATATTTTCTTGAGACCATTTCTATTTATTAAAAAAATCGTAATCTTAGAAATTAAGTTAGCACATGCTATTCAAATATGAATCTTTCGCGTATTTCAAATATTGAAATTTAACGAGATACAGTTCGCTTATATGCAAGAAATCTTGTCATTGTTGATCAGACTAATAACTCAATGGTTTATGTTTCAGGGAAGTCGCGTCGCCGGTCCAAGTGCTTATTCACAAGTTTCCCAAAGTCATGAAAACGATCTCAGAGTGAGTTTTCGAATATTTATCCATGCAACATCCTCTAAAATGTACTTTCCTCTACGTGCTGTTGACAGTTTAAATGCAACTTAACGGAGATCGTTTCTCTGTATTTTATAGTACGAAGAGAAAGTTGATGCGTTTCTACGAGGAATTGGGTCACGTCCAAAAGTTGGAGGGCATGATCGTCATTACTCACGCAGTCCTAGCCGTAGCTGTTCATATAGTCCACCTCCACCACATCCCCACAACCGTCGTCGTGAATATTATAGGGGTTCCTCATCCTACTCCAGATCTAGATCGCCTTCTGGACCAAACATACCTTTATCTAAGATCCGTCGTGGAGAGATAGATCCTGATGTTTATTGTCATCGCCCACCAAGTCAATATTTATCTCCTCGTCGAAGAGACCATACAGGTTCTCACAGTCGTTCTCCTACGAGTTTCGGTCGTGAAATACCAGCACAATGGAGAAAGCCTTCACAAGCTTCTGTAGCGCATTCTGGCGGA
>CALYCR020000598.1:0-13167 GCA_944470395.2 Schistosoma turkestanicum
AGGTGTACACTAACCTAGTTAACTCCACCTGGTTATCGTAACTGACGGTTAAAGATTTCAGGTAAAATAAAATTGCTCAGATTAGAGAAATTAAATTCAGCCCTTCTCTACCTCGAAAACCTGAGTCCAGAAATGCTATCGCTTCTTATTTTTACATACCTAATCCTTGCCTACTACTACTACTGGTACTATTATTAGTTCTACTAAAAGTAGTCTGTACCTTGAAAGAAAAGAGACTAATTCAAGCTTGAAAAATTCCCCAAAAAAAACACAAATAATCTCATAATCTCGTCTCAATAGTAAAAATGTTTTCCTTCCAACAAATCATGTCTTAATTCTTTCATGTTGTTTTCTTGTCTAAATGACATTTAATTTCAAGTTTTACAAATTAATGTGACCAAAAAAATAGATGCGTATACTTTAAAATGAAAACATAACCATAAATTTTTTTTTGGTGATTACTTCGACATTGAATTATTTATTATTATGCAAATTTATATTCAAATTACAAAATTATCTCTGATTATTTCAAAATTTGAGTCCTATTACCTTTTTTTTTAAATCATAATCTTGAATGAAATGTCAAGTTAATGGCTCATTGGCTTTTAGTCATTAGATTATTAGTCTGAACTATTTGACCTATGTTTATTAGGTCAACTGGGATGGTGTCAATTATCTTCATATAAATAGTGAAGCATAAAGTTAAATACACCAACGTGTACTTGGTCAATTTCGAGTTGCATCGTCTAGAATCCAAACAGTTATCTAATTTTACTATCGAAAATTTGTAGAGGTTGAATTATTTTCACCATTGGATATCACGAACTGACCTTAGCTTAGATTTCTGCAGTAGCAAATCTGAAAAGATTAGACAGTTTTCAATTTCGAAAACAAGCACACTTATACTCGTCTCTGACTCAAATCATGGTCGACTCCGCCTGTAGACCCTTCAGGGCTACTGCCGGTCCAAAGCCCAGATAAAGGAGGAAGGTTGGGATTGGGGTTGGCGATTCCATCCCGTTAAAATCTAACTAGCTAAAAAACGCCAACAAGAAAAAATAATTCAAACCATTTAAACTATACTCTGGGAGTTAGAAGGTCTTCATTTAGAAGAAGAATTATGACGTCTCATGATGAAAGCCGAATTCCTTCGGAATTCATGAGGCCGATTACTCCATCTGACAACCAGAACCCTTCCACGATGTGGGCACCCGGGAAGTTACATCTGCCTTCATACCCATAAAAGCACACGAGACCAAATTGGTCACAATCAAATCCTTTCTACACCTGCTTATGGTCATCAGTTTCAAAGTGGCTTTTTCGCTACTTCATTATAACGAATGCTTTGGTTACATTGATATTTTGGTTAAAAAGTGGTTGTTATATCAAAATAGTCTACTCAAAATTGCGATCCATGGATCTATTAGTTTCCTTTGGTTTTGTTTAGATTTGCCATGAGAGTACTTTGAGAGGTAGAAGCTCTCTGTCTGGATATTTTTGTCCTTAATGGGGGCTTGTTTACTGACATAGATAATGCAAATCACATAGTTTTATTTACTGAAAATACTATCAAAACATAACTTTTTAATCGCCTTCAGTGACACTACAAAATGATTAATGTGGCTTTGTCTGCGCTAAGACTTGGTCTAACTGACTGAGTGACTTACTCAAACATGATAACGGATTATTTAGTCTTAGACACCAGAACAATCTTGGCAGCATTGGAAAACTGGCATTAACTCTTGTTGACCTTCAGCAATCGTGTTATAGATAGGACGTTCGCCTGTCTACCAAAGGATGTCAATATACTTTGCAACAACTTTCTTCATATTCCTGTACAGTTTTTACATCATCCTTTTTGATGAGTAAGTATACCTACCAAGTTAATATACCGTAAACATATAAATATATATTTTTTTAATTTATAGGTCGACATACTACTCACTTCACATGATGTCGGGGGTCTATCACAACGAGATATTGATCTTGCCAATTTCATCAATGCTGCTGCATCTGAATTCCAAGCAAAATAATCAATCTATTGATGTGAATTCGGGCTTACTTACTTGCAACAGAAGAATATATGCATGTTGCTGATCTTTTTGTTCATGTCAAAACCTCTAAACGAATAACTTATACACTCGATGTAACTTTCTCATTAGTTATAGATTGAATGAATGTATTGTTTAAACCAATGACCACATCCAGCTTGAAAATAAAACCAATTCTTTCCTAATTACTGGTTTTTTTGGAAATAGTCTTATTATTAACAAGTGCCTTTTTAACACTTGTTCCATTATTGTCCAGTGTTATATGTCGCCTCTTCCTTCTCCATCCCAATGGAGTATAGGCCGCCGGCAAATATTCGCCAACCTACATTCTGGTTAGCGTTTTTTTAGCGAGTTAGTTTTTTTACGAAATGGAGTAGCCAACCCCATCCCTTCTGCTTCACCCGGGCCGTGGGACTGGCAGTAACCGCAGAGGGGATCCGGGCGGAGTTCCGTTTTCCATCACATTATCAATATTATTTCAATTCCTTTGCTATTCATCTTGATGATTTCCCATAGTTGTGTCCATGTGTATACGGAAAGTTGAGTCAGTATCTATTTTAAACGTAAACGGCTTGCTGCCGTATTTAATGTTTGTAATGAAAGTATAGGCAGTTGCTGATCAAATAAACTCTTCCAACGTATTCATGTCTTCCTGTTAGAGTGAACAGTAATGATTTACAGTTACTGAGATGAAAAAGAAATTGATCGAATGCGTCAAGATTCAGTTATTGTGATTGACTGCCAAACAATATACCTTTGACCAAACTGATGGGACAAATCTTTACTGTTTTAATGCTAGAAATAAAATAAACTAATCTCATAGCTACCCACTGATGGATAGACGATTTATAGGTCAAGATATGAAAAATATAGAGAAATAGTTCCACCATAGACGAATACCAGTGTAAAGAGGAAAACGATAATAACTACCGTGTATTGAATTTTCTTTACTAACTCGACACATTTGATTATAGAGTTCGCTTTAGAATGTACTCACTTTACACCTATCAAACCAATGAATTCTTATGCAATGGGACAATTAGTATAAATCTTATTGATCTACGTAGCGCTTCTTATCTACTTTGTGGTCAGCTAGGAAACGAATATATATTAAACAGTTTTAGCTTCTGTCATTGTATTGTCCTCGATTATCATTATGACTTGAAAACCTACAAGATTATATACTTCAATTACACAATACAATGTAAATAAGAAATAATTTTTTTAGTTAACTCAGTCATGTGTAGTATAACACTGAGTAATCAGTCAGTCAAAAACAACATATAACTTCGTACGTACGTACATCAATTCAAGTTGCAATAATACATCAGCGCAGAAATGCAATTGTCACCTCAAATCCTGTAGTAGTAAAGGTAGTAGAAACATTAGCAGTAATCGAAGAGATTAGGGTTCGAGGATTTTATTCAGGAAGTAGAATCTAGTGAAATAAATTTACAAAGATAAAGGTGATGAATTCAGTAGGTTAGGATTTAAGAGAACCCAAAGAATGAATGCACCTGCGCCACTGCGAACGGTTTTGAGCTGTGTCATTCAAGGTCTCTAACCATCGATTACTATCCTCTCTCCAAACCTAAGCTGATGCTCTACATCTACCAATATGATGCAGTCCATTTGTCAGTGACTTCATGGATTTGAGCCGTGTCTCGGTTTGGCCTTCACTAGCTTTCGTCCAACCTACTGCTACACCAAGAAACATCGCTCTCGTGCATACGTAATACATGTACAAACCACATCAACTGATGAGGAACTCACTGAAATTAAGTTGTAGCTTATTTTCCGTTGTTGACAGGTCGACTTAATTAGTGCATTGAGATTAATTATATACCATTCTTATGAAAACAGAAATAAGAAATTCACATTTACTATATAAAAAATATAGTTACTTACGCCTGGAGCATAGGCCACCGACCAGTATTCTCCAACCTATTCTGTCCTCAGCTTCCCTTTCCAGTTCTCTACAGTTTTCGTTCATTCTTCGCATATCTTTCTCTATTTCTCAGCATAGTCTGTTTCTTGGCCTTCTTCTTTTCCTTTGACGTTGAGGGTTCCAAGTGAGGGCTTGTCTTGTGACGCAGTTGGGTGCTTTCCGTAGTCTGTCCTATCCACTTTCAACTCTTCTTCCTGATTTCCACTCCCAAAGGAATCTGGTTTGTTCTCTCCCACAGTAGGTTGTTACTGATGGTGTCTGGCCAACGAATCCGAAGTATTTTGCGTAGACAACTGTTAATAAACACTTGTATCTTCTAGATGATGGCTTTGTTAGTTCTCCAAGTTTCCACTCCATGCAGTAATAATGTCTTGACGCTTGTATTGAAAATCCTGATTTTGGTGTTGATTGATATTTGTTTGGAGTTCCAGATATTTTTCAATTGTAAAAATGCAGCCCTTGCTTTGCCGATCCGCGCCTTCGCATCTGCATCGGAACCACCTTGATTGTCGATGATGCTGCCCTAGTCATATCCATCAAGAGTGATTTGGTTTTCGCATGTTGCGTTGTATCGTCGAATCTTCTTTTTATGTATGTTGAGAACTGCTGTTGCTTAGGCTACTGTCACACACTGGTCGTCTTATCTTGCGTTTGTTGTTGCATGTGCATGAGCTTGTCCTAGCTTTTGGACAATTTAATCACTCCATTCCTCTCGAGTTATTATTCACACGTCTTCCGATTTGTTGACTACTCACTGTTGGTTGCTCTTATTCGAGTATGTGTTTGCACTACTTACTTCACTTGTCACCTGTCTTTAGCTTATTTTTGTTTGACTATAAATGTTTAGTTCATAACTCATAATACTGGTTTGGTTCATTCACCTTCTCCATCTCGCTTGGCTTTGCACCAAGGATTGCGCCTGAAATAAACTCATCCAACCGAATTATTCCGTATTTAGTTTCTAATTACCACCGTCGCACGAACGAGGTTCTTCTAAGTATGAATTACGGTGAATGAAAGGGAGATTTATTTCATAGTATATTCGTCTGTTCGTCCACATTGGATCACGAGACACTAAAGCAATAAGCCTTACATTGAATTTAACTCAGCCACTTGCACCACACTATATGATATTTATCTCTGCTTAAAACTTTCACACCCATTTAGTTCATAGAATTAAAAATGATATTCTGATGAGTAGTATGGAGTATTTTTTTCTGTTTCATTTACTTTTTAAATTGTTTGTATAATATTTTTACTCCCGACCGTAACTGCTACCTTGACGTGGTGATCGGGCTTGCCTATCGTGATAACCCAACCGAACTATATTGGCTGCAACTTATGTTCCTGAAGGTTCTACCATGCCAGTCAAGTCGATAGTAGAACCATGAGACTAAAAGCAGCTACTCAAGGTCTGAGGGCAAAGTCGTACTGCTGACTGCAGAGGGGTGTGACAGCAGTAAGGTGTTTCCCTCGGACAACCAGCATCTTCAGTGATGCTGCCTTCTCACAAGGAAGGAAGGGTTAGAAATGGTTGACCATAAAAATGTCACACCTCACCGTACCTCACGGATTTCCGTCTCCTTGCGGTAAGGGTGCCCACTAAGGGCTTTAAAAGAGCGGAGCTAATACTCAAAAACCCTTTGATAAAAAGGCCTTGCGTGACCGGCCTCAAGAAGTTGTCCGTTGGGCTCTGAGGTCACGCATCCGGGTCCCTAAGACCAACACTAATCTAAATTCCTTTTCAGGTTCCTCAAGAAACAACCTTCCATGGTGTGGGCAGCCGGTTAGTGACAACCGCCCTAATCCTTCTTACACCCTGTAATATCTCTCTTATCTCTACGACTAACTCTAGTCGCATTCCTTCAGCTCACTGTCTGTCTATATGATTTTTACTAGTTAATAACTGGAACTGAATTTTGATAAACAAACTTGTTGTGTAAATAAATAGACACAGTCTATTTCTCTTAGAAACTAAACATGCATAAATTATTCTTTTTACTTAGCCATCAAAGTAAACATGTTTCCATGTTTTACAAAAAAATAATAATAATAATAATTTATTCACAAAATCTTCAACACAATGAAAACAAAATTTACATTCTATGCATCCAGTAGTATACAACCAACCAACCATATTTTGATTTATTTTTTATCGAAATTTTATTTCTAACAGGTAGAATATTACAAAATTCATTGAGAATTCGAATTGTCAACTATTTTTATTGACTGTGTAAAACAAATTGTAAACTTAACTATCTGTTGTAATGATCTTTCAGAATTTTTATTCAATAATACAAATTTTCTAACACGAAGTCTTTTCAGTGCAGATGGCCTGGTTTTTATGTTCTCTCTACTTGAGTAACGCCAAACCACTGTACAAATGACAACACCGAACGTTAGACTCCCACCGTTCTAAAACTAAGAGGATGGAAGACGTTGGAGAACACTTATTAACAGAATCAAAAATAAACAATCAAACATGCGTATTTATACCATTATATATATGATCGATATTGTCCTTAAAATATTTGAACATTAATCAAACAGTTCATCGATCGACTGCCCTTGAAATATTTAAGGATTTAATCGATAAGTTCGTCAATCGACTATGTGCGTGGGTGGCTTCTCGATGGCTGTCCCAACACTGGTCACTGACAAAATCAGAGCACGGATACAGAAGGCTAGATTGGCATATGCCAACCTGCGTCACTTATACCGTAGACGAGATAACTAACTGATAGCCAAAGGACGATTCTACTGCTCAGTAGCTCGCTCCGTCTTACTTTATGGCTGTGAAACATGGCCGTTAAGAGTAGAAGATATTCATAGGTTACTGGTTTTCGATCATAGGTGTCTTCGAAGCATTGCTCGTATATCGTGGGACAACCGAGTGAGCAATGCTGCAGTTAGGAAACGAGTTCTAGTTAAGGAAGGAAGGTCAATAGATGAAATATTGAAACTTCATCAGTTGAGGTGGTTGGGACATGTGTTACGTATGCCCAACCACCAACTGCCTCGACGAGCTTTGTTTTGTAGTGTAGGAATAGGTTGGAAGAAAGTTAGGTGTAGCCGAACCAAAACATGGTACAAATCCATGAAGTGACTGACAAATGGAGTGAGTCATGTTGGTAGTTGTAGACTACCTGGTTGGGGTCCGCGAGAAAATAATCTTCAGAATTCCTCATCATTTCTATCTCTATCTTTCTAATTTCATCTCACTTGATTAAAATTCTTGAATAGTTTCTTCGAAACCTAATCCTCTCTATTACGGTTAATACTTCCACTATCTCTACCAGTATGGGATTTGAAGTGACAGTAGCGTCTCTGTGCTAATGCGGTATGGCAACCTGAATTTATGCACTTACGTACGAAGTTCTACGTTGTAAATGACTGACTTTGACTTCATTTCAGATTTGATATTCGCTCCGAGACTCGAACCTAGTACAGTTCGTTTCAAACATTATCACACTACTCACTAAGCTATCTGATCTCAATCCCGGCTTCGACTATTAGCTACATCCTATCTATTCTATATAGATTGATCGCTAATAATTAAGAGGACAAGGAGAGCTTAAAAAGTTTCTCGTAGCTCCAACTGACAATGATGGAATGTGCATTGTTTAAGTGTATACGGAGTAGTTCAAAATATCCGCCAGACTAAGCCATTACAGACGGTAGTTGGTTTAAAGTAGTGATTTAAGTGTTCATTTACTAAAATACTTTCTGCATTGATTCCTGTCGAATTCATGACAAATATTGCCTTCTCTCAAATGACTCAATGAGATCTGTTTTCTACTGGCTGGAAAATTGTAAATATATGTACAAATTATATTGTCAAGAAAATACAAGTGGTGTATCGTGTTGGAAGTGATTAGCGCCTACTTCATGCTGTTCAAAATGATGAGGAAGTACCATAGATTAGCTAGAGATCAAGAGACAGGTCAAATGTGATACAATCAAAATAAAGATGAGGACAACAGTAGGTCAAAGGTCAATGACAACCAATCAACACTGAGGTCAAGAGAACAAGATATGAGTCCTAGGTGGAGAAATTTGAATACTTGACTGCTCAACCTGAAGTTTGTGACGATGATGATGTTGTTGTTCAGGCGAACAATGAAAGCTCCACAACCAAAATGCCTCAGCTCAGAGAAAAAAACTCCACAATAATCATTCATCTGCGCTATAAATTTTCCCCATCATCTCAATAAACAGGCCTAAATACTCAGAGAACACAACACCAGCAAATTAGACAATCAGCAATGAGCAGACAACATTGAACTGAACAAAAATCATTGATATTCATCTTACAATCAATGAAATTTGGTAACAATTCAAAAAATTCTTCTTCTCTTCATTATAAAGTAAAAATACTTTAGTTTTAAACTTATGAAATCTTAATTTCTTCCCACGTGTATTGTATACAAAATGAGCGAATCAACTCTCACGTTAAAATCTATAATTACTTATATAAACTGAGTTTGAATGTAAGAATTCCTATGACTTCTGCTATAAATACAGGTGACGTGTTGGAACTCCGTTGGGAAACAACGGAGTTATACGGGATAGATCACTCGAAATAATTTAGATATATCTGCATTATGACCACTATCTGTCAGAAGTGCCAAGATGAATGACCAGATAAAAACAATACGCAGTTCTTTGTTGGCACATCTGACTGATAGCTGTCATAATACAGATAAATCTGAATTATTTCGAGTGATCTATCCCGTATAACTCCATTGTTTCCGTTGGGGACGTTAGATCCCCAGAACTCGCTTGATAAATGCCTTAATTTTGGATTTCACGTTTGTGAGCATGGACTGATCAGTTGACCTTGAGACTTCATTTCCTACCAAGAAAATCCTTAGATGTGATTGGCTGCTGTGTATTTTAGTGTGCTATTTTTGTGATTGCCTCAAGGACGTTTGTATGATGCATAAATAAACGAGAGTTGTGTACTTGATTGCATTGTGCTTGCTGGGTGTTTGTAGAATATACTTTCTACGCTATATCAAGTCTTTTCATCAGTTAGCAGATATGGGTAGCCTACGCTGGTTCATTGTCTCGTTCGCGTTTATCGACTAATGTGAACCCGTAATAGTTCCAAGCATACCTAGTGACGAACCTAACAGTTTCCCAACGGAGTTCGAACCCCTCTCCTGTATTTATTGCAGAAGCCATATGAATTCTTACATTCAACGCGATACTTAAGTATACACCAATCGAATTGATGTAATTTCATGATGATGACACTAATTCTTAACTCAAACCCTTACTATAGTAACAACCTAGGTTCCACTTAAAAAAACGTTTTCTCTACCCTTATAAAAAGTGTTTGAGAAAAGATGAATCTACCTATCTAAGAAAAGGGAAACCTCCAGAAAATCGATGTGATTAGTTTTGTTAAGCTCATCTCTCATGTATAGTGTTATGAGATAGAATTATCATTATTATTGTATAATGTTTATGATATTTGAAAATGTTTGCAATCATTCTATTTTTTGATTATATAGTCTGTTATGCTCGTCAACTGATATGCTTCAACTATTACGAGTTCACCTTAGTCGGTAAACGACAACGAAGACAAGTGATCCATTGACACGATAGGCTACTCTAATCCGAGCGTCCCAAGCCACTACTAACGGTAAGTATCAAAACGTCTTGATATGGCATAGAAAGTGTATTCTACAAGCACCCAAAATATATGAGGTCTTGTACAGAAGAAGAAGAAGAAAAGGAGCATAAACAGTTAGGTCGACCGTAAATACTGACCAATAGGAAAGAACATTTAAAAGTATGTGAACTTGATAGTTTAGGATGACCTTAAACATCGATCAATAGGAATTGGCCAATAGAATTAGACTCATAAAATAATTTCTTTAGGATATTTGATGAATATTCTAACATGATCATGTTAAATTTATCAGATAAAAACATACTTTATTTTTTTTTGGATGGTATCATTTTTGACTAAAACATGTGGATCGATTGAATTTTTTCTTAAATGACAATTTTCATTATGAGATGGTAAAGTAAAAAAAATTTGTAGCTCAAATGGATAATTATGGTTAAAGTTTCATTCCTATGAGCTGAATGTGGGATGGTTGTGAAGCTTTCCATCATTGTTCTTCTTTTGAACAACAACAACAACATCATTGTCAGCACATACTATGATGAATACTTCATTTCTCCTACGTGAAGTCTGTGCTGCTGATGATGTTGGTGTTATTCAGAAGAAGAACAATGACGGAAAGCTAACAAAACCAAACCAAATCCAGCTGAGAGGATGAAACTCTACCACAATTTACATTGTTTAATAAGTAAACTTGTGAAGAAATTATTTTCTAAATGATTTGTTGAATAATTGATGAACACTGATGATGTAGGAATGTTAACTAACATGTAAACTGATTCTTAGGTAAGACATTTTCATATTGATATGTCAATTATATAATTGAGTGAGTAAAGTAATTTCCATTATATTTAAATAGGGATGGCAGATCAGTTAATGAAGTAGCGAATATTCATCAGTTGAGGTGGTTGGGACATGTGTTACGAATGCTCAACCACTGAGAACTTCGACGAGCGATATTTTGTGGTATAGGGGTAGGCTGGAAGAAGGCTAATGGCGGTCAAACTAAAACACGGAACAAATCTACGCAGTTACAGACAATTGGACTGAGTCATATAAGTGGGTGTAGACTACTAGGTTGGAGTTAGCGAGACAATCGTAACCGATGATTAGAGACTTTGAATGACATGGCTTAAAATCGTTTGCAATGGTGCAAATGCATCTGTTCCTTGTCTTCTCTCAAATTCTGAACTTTGGGATTCCTCATCATCTTCATCTTTCTCAGTTGAAATTTAGTTCACTGGATTATACCTGTTGAATCAATATTTTCCATGTTTAATCTTCCTCATAACTGGTAATACTTCTACCACATCTACTACCATAGGATTTGAATTGACAATTCCATGTCTCTATGCTGATAAGGTTTAACGACTTAAACCATTCTACATACGTACAAAGCTCAATGTTGTAGTTAACTGACTGACTGCATGTATCACATGGTAAGGGAATTAATTAATTCATGAAAATTTTATCAGCAATAATGAATAGTAATTGATGTCTTGCACGCAAATGCCTAACCTCTGGACCACTGGGCCGGCATCCAACGGTGTTATTGTCTAACTCTAATCAATCTACAGATTTTGGGCGACCTCATCCATTTGTCTTTGTTATTTACTGCCTACATCCGACATGATGATTGATTGATGAGTTCAATGTGCAGAAAACACTAATCTCCATAACGCTAACTGAAAAATATCATACCTTGACAAATGCCGTCTATGCCATGGCGGTTGTAAGAAACCGTCCTGATTTCGAGGATGAATTCATTTTAGGCAATCGTTCATGCAAACAGACATGAAGATAAAAAGCGCTAACATAAATTGAAGCGACGTGGAGAAGGCGGCTGAACCAACTCAATGCAGTAATCCATGCATGACTAAGTATTTATAGGCAGATAAAAAGAGGCTAGACATGTGATAAGCGAAGTAACCATGTCCAGACACACACTCAAGTAAAAACTACCAAGGTTATAAGTGAATAACAGACAAGGTCGAAAGACGTATGGATGAATAATTCGAGAAGAATCAATTCACCGATTTATTCAAAGGCCATGACAAGCCATGTGGACTCGACATATTAGTACATACATACTAAACGAGCATTAGTGCAAGAACACAATTTCCTAATATCGTAAGCGTAAATTGTTACAACCAAAGATTATTGAACTGTAAGCATTCACCTCATTCTTAAAACCTTCTCCTTTTTAGCTGATGAACACAAATAAATGGTTCTCCGTTGAGGATCACTTCGAAAAGAGCTGTTGTTCTTACTCAGAAACAATTTTTACAGTACACTAAGTGGGAAAAATGTTTGGTAATCTATGTATCTCACTGTTTTATAAATTTCCATCTAACACGTTTTATCAATGAGCTAAGTATTTCAACGCCAAACTAAGAAATTTTAACATAAAAGTCAAGAAAGTTCTACTGCATGGGGCAGAAACTTGGAGATTTTCGAAAGCCATCATCCAGAAGACAGTGTTCATTAACAGCTGTCTACGTAAAATATTTCGGGTCCAATGGACAGATATTATCAACAAGAACCTACTATGGGAGAGAACAAACTAGATTTCAGTGGAGGAGAAAATCAGGAAGAAGCGGTGGAAGTGGATAGGACACACACTGTGGAAAGCACCCAGTTCGGTCATAAGACAAGCTCTCACTTGGAACCCCAAGGTCACAGGAAAAGAGGAAAGCTAAGGAATGCATTACGTCGAGATATGGAGACAGATATGACAAGAATGAACCACAACTGGACAGAACTAGATAGGAAGGTTGAGGGTAGAGTAGGTTGGAAAATACTAACTAGCGGCTTGTGCTCCATTTGGGATAAAAGGTGAAAGTAAGTAATACTCACGGTTTGCAATACCCATAGATACATTTGGTTTGTTTATGTATAAATAAGATATTTTCTCAATTGATAATGGTCCAGTGTGTTTGCAAACGAATTCGCGTGTGCTTGAATTACAACATACAATAAGCTGGCTGCTGACTTCTCATTAGGATCAAGGAAAGCAGTAGTTAAAGGCTTGGTGTATCAGTCAGTCAGATGCAACGTAGAACTTCGTACGTAAGTACAACAGTTCATGTCGCCATAACACATCAGCACAGAGATGTAATTGTCAATTCAAATCCAATAGTAGAAGGGGTAGTAAATGTATTAGCAGCAATCGGAGAGGTTAGGATTAGAAGATATTATTCAAGAAGTACGATTACATGAGAAAAGTTTAGAAAGTCAAAACTAGAGGTGTTGAAGAATCCAGAAGATTAGGATTTGAGAGAACACAAAGAATAAATGCACCGGCGCCACTGCGAACGATTTTGAGCCATGTCATTCAAGGTCTCTAACCATCGATTATTATCATCTCGCGGACCCCAAACAGGTAGTCGACAATTACCGACATGGCTAAGTCCACTCGTTAATGACTTTATGGATTTCTACCATGTTTTGGTTTGGCCGCCCCTAGCTTTCTTCCAACCTACTCCTACACTACGAAACAGTCGGTGGTTAGGCATACGTTTCATTACTTC